>JAJHPC010000007.1:6125241-6183288 GCA_024447665.1 Juncus inflexus | reverse complement strand
AATTATTGAGATACAAATCTAAATTTTCAGGCATTTTAGAATATTTCTCCGGAATATTATTTTTCCCCTTAAACTCAAGTTTGGTGCGTTTGTCCGCTCTTTTCATTCAAAAAAAACTCGGATAGATTTTTTCGTAATGAATGATTGTAAATACCAAATTCTTCGGATACAAATCAAAATTTGTATACATTTCAAAATATTTCTCCACAATCTTTGTTTCGCCCCTAAAACTCAAGTTTCGTGCGTTTGTCCGCTCGTTTCGGTAAAAAAAAAAAAAACTCGGATAGATTTTTCGTAAAGAATGATTGTAAATACTAAATTATTCACATACAAATTAAAATTTGTATTCATTTTAAAATATTTCTCCACAATCTTTGTTTGTCCCAAAAACTCAAGTTTTGTGCGTTTGTCCGCTCGTTTCATTCAAAAAAAAAGTCGGATAGATTTTTCCGTAAAGAATGATAGTAAATACTAAGTTATTCTGATACAAATCTAAATTTGTATACGTTTTAAAATATTTCTCAACAATATTTGTTTTTCCCCTAAAACTCATGTTTCGTGCGTTTGTTCATTCATTTCATCATAAAAAACTCGGATAGATTTTTCGTAAAGAATGATATTAAATACTAAATTATTCAGATACAAATCAAAATTCGTATACATTTTAAAATATTTCTTCACAATCTTTGTTTGCCCCAAAAACTCAAGTTTTGTTCGTTTGTCCGCTCGTTTCATTGAAAAAAAAACTCGGATAGATTTTCCGTAAAGAAAGATTGTAAATACTAAATTATTGAGATACAAATCTAAATTTTCAGGCATTTTAGAAAATTTCTCCGGAATATTGTTTTTCCCCATAAACTCAAGTTTCGTCCGTTTGTCCGCTCTTTTCATTCAAAAAAAACACGGATAGATTTTTTCGTAATGAATGATTGTAAATACCAAATTATTCGGATATAAATCAAAATTTGTATACATTTTAAAATTTCTCCACAATCTTTGTTTCGCCCGTAAAACTCAAGTTTCGTGCGTTTGTCCGCTCGTTTCAGTCAAAAAAAACTCGGATAGATTTTTCGTAAAGAATGATTGTAAATACTAAATTATTCACATACAAATTAAAATTTGTATTCATTTTGAAATATTTCTCCACAATCTTTGTTTGTCCCAAAAACTGAAGTTTTGTGCGTTTGTCCTCTCGTTTCATTCAAAAAAAAATTCGGATAGATTTTTCCGTAAAGAATGATAGTAAATACTAAATTATTCATATACAAATCAAAATTCGTATACATTTTAAAATATTTCTTCACAATCTTTGTTTGCCCCAAAAACTCAAGTTTTGTTCGTTTTTCCGCTCGTTTCATTCAAAAAAAAACGGATAGATTTTCCGTAAAGAATGATTGTAAATACTAAATTATTGAGATACAAATCTAAATTTTCAGGCATTTTAGAATATTTCTCCGGAAGATTGTTTTTCCCCTTAAACTCAGGTTTCGTGCGTTTGTCCGCTCTTTTCATTCAATAAAAACTCGGATAGATTTTTTCGTAATGAATGATTGTAAATACCAAATTATTCGGATACAAATCAAAATTTGTATACATTTTAAAATATTTCTCCACAATCTTTGTTTCGCCCCTAAAACTCAAGTTTCGTGCGTTTGTCCGCTCGTTTCGGTCAAAAAAAAACGGATAGATTTTTCGTAAAGAATGAATGTAAATACTAAATTATTCACATACAAATTAAAATTTGTATTCATTTTAAAATATTTCTCCACAATCTTTGTTTGTCCCAAAAACTCAAGTTTTGTGCGTTCGTCCGCTCGTTTCATTCAAAAAAAAACTCGGATAGATTTTTCCGTAAAGAATGATAGTAAATACTAAGTTATTCAGATACAAATCTAAATTTGTATACGTTTTAAAATATTTCTCAACAATATTTGTTTTTCCCCTAAAACTCATGTTTCGTGCGTTTGTTCATTCATTTCATCAAAAAAAACTCGGATAGATTTTTCGTAAAGAATGATATTAAATACTAAATTATTCAGATACAAATCAAAATTCGTATACATTTTAAAATATTTCTTCACAATCTTTGTTTGCCCCAAAAACTCAAGTTTTGTTCGTTTGTCCGCTCGTTTCATTGAAAAAAAACTCGGATAGATTTTCCGTAAAGAAAGATTGTAAATACTAAATTATTGAGATACAAATCTAAATTTTCAGGCATTTTAGAATATTTCTCCGGAATATTATTTTTCCCCTTAAACTCAAGTTTCGTGCGTTTGTCCGCTCTTTTCATTCAAAAAAAACTCGGATAGATTTTTTCGTAATGAATGATTGTAAATACCAAATTATTCGGATACAAATCAAAATTTGTATACATTTTAAAATATTTCTCCACAATCTTTGTTTCGCCCCTAAAACTCAAGTTTCGTGCGTTTGTCCGCTCGTTTCGGTCAAAAAAAAATCGGATAGATGTTTCGTAAAGAATGATTGTAAATACTAAATTATTCACATACAAATTAAAATTTGTATTCATTTTAAAATATTTCTCCACAATCTTTGTTTGTCCCAAAAACTCAAGTTTTGTGTGTTCGTCCGCTCGTTTCATTCAAAAAAAATTCGGATAGATTTTTCCGTAAAGAATGATAGTAAATACTAAGTTATTCAGATACAAATCTAAATTTGTATACGTTTTAAAATATTTCTCAACAATATTTGTTTTTCCCCTAAAACTCATGTTTCGTGCGTTTGTTCATTCATTTCATAAAAAAAAAATCGGATAGATTTTTCGTAAAGAATGATATTAAATACTAAATTATTCAGATACAAATCAAAATTCGTATACATTTTAAAATATTTCTTCACAATCTTTGTTTGCCCCAAAAACTCAAGTTTTGTGCGTTTGTCCGCTCGTTTCAGTCAAAAAAAAACTCGGATAGATTTTTCGTAAAGAATGATTGTAAATACTAAATTATTCACATACAAATTAAAATTTGTATTCATTTTGAAATATTTCTCCACAATCTTTGTTTGTCCCAAAAACTCAAGTTTTGTGCGTTTGTCCTCTCGTTTCATTCAAAAAAAACTCGGATAGATTTTTCCGTAAAGAATGATAGTAAATACTAAATTATTCAGATACAAATCAAAATTCGTATACATTTTAAAATATTTCTTCACAATCTTTGTTTGCCCCAAAAACTCAAGTTTTGTTCGTTTGTCCGCTCGTTTCATTCAAAAAAAAACTCGGATAGATTTTCCGTAAAGAATGATTGTAAATACTAAATTATTGAGATACAAATCTAAATTTTCGGGCATTTTAGAATATTTCTCCGGAATATTGTTTTTCCCCTTAAACTCAAGTTTCGTGCGTTTGTCCGCTCTTTTCATTCAAAAAAAAAACTCGGATAGATTTTTTCGTAATGAATGATTGTAAATACCAAATTATTCGGATACAAATCAAAATTTGTATACATTTTAAAATATTTCTCCACAATCTTTGTTTTGCCCCTAAAACTCAAGTTTCGTGCGTTTGTCCGCTCGTTTCAGTCAAAAAAAAAACTCGGATAGATTTTTTGTAAAGAATGATTGTAAATACTAAATTATTCACATACAAATTAAAATTTGTATTCATTTTAAAATATTTCTCCACAATCTTTGTTTGTCCCAAAAACTCAAGTTTTGTGCGTTTGTCCGCTCGTTTCATTCAAAAAAAAACTCGGATAGATTTTTCCGTAAAGAATGATAGTAAATACTAAGTTATTCAGATACAAATCTAAATTTGTATACGTTTTAAAATATTTCTCAACAATATTTGTTTTTCCCCTAAAACTCATGTTTCGTGCGTTTGTTCATTCATTTCATCAAAAAAAACTCGGATAGATTTTTCGTAAAGAATGATATTAAATACTAAATTATTCAGATACAAATCAAAATTCGTATACATTTTAAAATATTTCTTCACAATCTTTGTTTGCCCCAAAAACTCAAGTTTTGTTCGTTTGTCCGCTCGTTTCATTGAAAAAAAAACTCGGATAGATTTTCCGTAAAGAAAGATTGTAAATACTAAATTATTGAGATACAAATCTAAATTTTCAGGCATTTTAGAATATTTCTCCGGAATATTATTTTTCCCCTTAAACTCAAGTTTCGTGCGTTTGTCCGCTCTTTTCATTCAAAAAAAACTCGGATAGATTTTTTCGTAATGAATGATTGTAAATACCAAATTATTCGGATACAAATCAAAATTTGTATACATTTTAAAATATTTCTCCACAATCTTTGTTTCGCCCCTAAAACTCAAGTTTCGTGCGTTTGTCCGCTCGTTTCAGTCAAAAAAAAACTCGGATAGATGTTTCGTAAAGAATGATTGTAAATACTAAATTATTCACATACAAATTAAAATTTGTATTCATTTTAAAATATTTCTCCACAATCTTTGTTTGTCCCAAAAACTCAAGTTTTGTGTGTTCGTCCGCTCGTTTCATTCAAAAAAAAATTCGGATAGATTTTTCCGTAAAGAATGATAGTAAATACTAAGTTATTCAGATACAAATCTAAATTTGTATACGTTTTAAAATATTTCTCAACAATATTTGTTTTTCCCCTAAAACTCATGTTTCGTGCGTTTGTTCATTCATTTCATAAAAAAAAAATCGGATAGATTTTTCGTAAAGAATGATATTAAATACTAAATTATTCAGATACAAATCAAAATTCGTATACATTTTAAAATATTTCTTCACAATCTTTGTTTGCCCCAAAAACTCAAGTTTTGTGCGTTTGTCCGCTCGTTTCAGTCAAAAAAAAACTCGGATAGATTTTTCGTAAAGAATGATTGTAAATACTAGATTATTCACATACAAATTAAAATTTGTATTCATTTTGAAATATTTCTCCACAATCTTTGTTTGTCCCAAAAACTCAAGTTTTGTGCGTTTGTCCTCTCGTTTCATTCAAAAAAAAACTCGGATAGATTTTTCCGTAAAGAATGATAGTAAATACTAAATTATTCAGATACAAATCAAAATTCGTATACATTTTAAAATATTTCTTCACAATCTTTGTTTGCCCCAAAAACTCAAGTTTTGTTCGTTTGTCCGCTCGTTTCATTCAAAAAAAAACTCGGATAGATTTTCCGTAAAGAATGATTGTAAATACTAAATTATTGAGATACAAATCTAAATTTTCAGGCATTTTAGAATATTTCTCCGGAATATTGTTTTTCCCCTTAAACTCAAGTTTCGTGCGTTTGTCCGCTCATTTCATTCAAAAAAAACTCGGATAGATTTTTTCGTAATGAATGATTGTAAATACCAAATTATTCGGATACAAATCAAAATTTGTATACATTTTAAAATATTTCTCCACAATCTTTGTTTTGCCCCTAAAACTCAAGTTTCGTGCGTTTGTCCGCTCGTTTCAGTCAAAAAAAAAACTCGGATAGATTTTTCGTAAAGAATGATTGTAAATACTAAATTATTCACACACAAATTAAAATTTGTATTCATTTTAAAATATTTCTCCACAATCTTTGTTTGTCCCAAAAACTCAAGTTTTGTGCGTTTGTCCGCTCGTTTCATTCAAAAAAAATCTGGATAGATTTTTCCGTAAAGAATGATAGTAAATACTAAGTTATTCAGATACAAATCTAAATTTGTATACGTTTTAAAATATTTCTCAACAATATTTGTTTTTCCCCTAAAACTCATGTTTCGTGCGTTTGTTCATTCATTTCATCAAAAAAATCTCGGATAGATTTTTCGTAAAGTATGATATTAAATACTAAATTATTCAGATACAAATCAAAATTCGTATACATTTTAAAATATTTCTTCACAATCTTTGTTTGCCCCAAAAACTCAAGTTGTGTTCGTTTGTCCGCTCGTTTCATTGAAAAAAAAACTCGGATAGATTTTCCGTAAAGAAAGATTGTAAATACTAAATTATTGAGATACAAATCTAAATTTTCAGGCATTTTAGAAAATTTCTCCGGAATATTGTTTTTCCCCTTAAGCTCAAGTTTCGTCCGTTTGTCCGCTCTTTTCATTCAAAAAAACTCGGATAGATTTTTTCGTAATGAATGATTGTAAATACCAAATTATTCGGATACAAATCAAAATTTGTATACATTTTAAAATATTTCTCCACAATCTTTGTTTTGCCCCTAAAACTCAAGTTTCGTGCGTTTGTCCGCTCGTTTCGAGTCAAAAAAAAAACTCGGATAGATTTTTCGTAAAGAATGATTGTAAATACTAAATTATTCACATACAAATTAAAATTTGTATTCATTTTGAAATATTTCTCCACACTCTTTGTTTGTCCCAAAAACTCAAGTTTTGTGCGTTTGTCCTCTCGTTTCATTCAAAAAAAAACTCGGATAGATTTTTCCGTAAAGAATGATAGTAAATACTAAATTATTCAGATACAAATCAAAATTCGTATACATTTTAAAATATTTCTTCACAATCTTTGTTTGCCCCAAAAACTCAAGTTGTGTTCGTTTGTCCGCTCGTTTCATTGAAAAAAAAACTCGGATAGATTTTCCGTAAAGAAAGATTGTAAATACTAAATTATTGAGATACAAATCTAAATTTTCAGGCATTTTAGAATATTTCTCCGGAATATTGTTTTTCCCCTTAAACTCAAGTTTCGTGCGTTTGTCCGCTCTTTTCATTCAAAAAAAACTCGGATAGATTTTTTCGTAATGAATGATTGTAAATACCAAATTATTCGGATACAAATCAAAATTTGTATACATTTTAAAATATTTCTCCACAATCTTTGTTTTGCCCCTAAAACTCAAGTTTCGTGCGTTTGTCCGCTCGTTTCATTCAAAAAAAAACTCGGATAGATTTTTCGTAAAGAATGATTGTAAATACTAAATTATTCACATACAAATTAAAATTTGTATTCATTTTAAAATATTTCTCCACAATCTTTGTTTGTCCCAAAAACTCAAGTTTTGTGCGTTCGTCCGCTCGTTTCATTCAAAAAAAAATTCGGATAGATTTTTCCGTAAAGAATGATAGTAAATACTAAGTTATTCAGATACAAATCTAAATTTGTATACGTTTTAAAATATTTCTCAACAATATTTGTTTTTCCCCTAAAACTCATGTTTCGTGCGTTTGTTCATTCATTTCATCAAAAAAAAACTCGGATAGATTTTTCGTAAAGAATGATATTAAATACTAAATTAAAGACCTCGATGGTTATGCTTTAATGTTCCTTGAAGCATATATGCGATAGAGAAACTCCTGTAACCATACTCTATTTGCTTGCTTAAGCAAAATTTCTATCGAAAAAAATAGAATGACTAATTGCCTGAAAAAAGAATTTCACAAGGTATAACTAGCTATTCCTATTTATCTGTTACGGAATCGACCATGGATCAATTCCCCTTGAATTTGGAAGTATGGAATACACCCAAAAATCTCAGTTTCATGTTATTTCTCTCAAAACACATGTCAGAGCTGGGGCATCCCAATTGAATCGACTAGGATGACAGTTTGTTAATCCGAATCTGTCAAAGAAAATTTTGATCAAATCACACACCGGCTAAGCTTTTGAATTCCTTAAGGGGTTTATCTAAAAGATTCGCGATATAACTAGGAAGACGTTTTCAATACCATACATGAGTTACTGGACATATAAGTTTGATGTATCCCATTTGATATCTTCGTACTCGAGAATGAACAAATTCTGCTGCGGATTCGAAAATGAGAGTCAGCGAACGATTCATCATAGCTTGTACTCTTTTGAGTGAACACGTGATAGCTTGTTGCTGGGCACTTCAACGTGGTAACAGCTAGGAGATGCACTTGGGGGAGAAATGTACGTAATTCGGGACCAATAGTTTGAATTTCGAGTAATTAGTTTGATTGACTTGATCCGAGCAACTATGTACCTATAAGAGAGAGTAAGCGCCTTGCGGATTCAAGGAAGGATGGTAGTCGAGCCTCTTTCTCATCCGCTTTCCCTAGTCCCAAGCAATAAATCGGACTAGAAAGAAAGTCATATCTCGAAACTCAAAGAAAGGAATACATATTCATAAAAGGAAGAACAATTACCAGAATCGAAAAAACATATCTACTTGATTTCATAACCTTGCCCTATTGCCTATCTTAAGTACTTTACTAAGCCCAACTGCTACCCACGTAAGTTGACTTATCTTATCCCCACCCTAGTGACAAGATCAAGAAAAGGCATTTCCTCTCCGAAGAGTAGAGTCAAACTTTCCCGCCATGTATACCTATGTTCCCTATTCTCTAGTGGAGTGAGATTCGTTCCTTGACTATTGACCACTGCATACTGACTACTGCATACCTTGCCTCTTATCATGATCTTTCCTCCCCTCTTCGCGCACACAATGAAAATGCTCTTAACCAAAAGCCCACTTTGCGGAACAAAGCTTCTGCCTCACAAGAGTCTTGCTTCCACCTAGAATGAATCTACCTTTCCATTTGCATACGAAGAAGCTGATCACCCATATCCTTTGTCAAAGCATTTACTGTTAGGTCCTTAATTTGTTGTCCTAACTGCTATGTTTCATTCAAACAAATAGGCAGAAATCAAAGTCGATTTGGCATGTAATGAGTCATTTTCTTAGCTGGAAGACATCCACCAAAATGACTCATTCTACTTCAGCACTGAATAGGATATACACATGGATTTTGACTCTCAGAAAATTTGGTACGGACTACGAAATTGAAATGTTTTGGAATGAAAAAGAGAATTCCAAGGCACAACCGACTAAATTGGAAGTGGGTGATGCTTGAGGACCATTAATTGCATTTTCTCAAAACATCAAAGCGAGAATCTCATTTATATACCTAGGTAAATGCGCCATATCACACATTTCCCTGTCAAAAGAGGAATATCTCATATGTTCCTCTCAAACATGAAAAATCTCAAACCGACCCCTGGCTCCTAATTTCTTCGAAACACGAAAATCACACTTCGAACTTCCTCATTTGGAGAAGAAATGTGCAAAGGACGGTTACATTTGATATTCTTTTACGCTTTGTAGGCAATGAAAGTCATTTCCTATGCAGCTTGTGGGCATATTTGAAGTTTGAACATTTTTCGGGTCCAAAAAAATGGGATAAAATCAAGCGAATCGAAAGGAAAAGAGGAGTACTAGCTGGGGAAGAGGAGAAGGGTGAGGACAAGGAGAGGATGGCTTGGGACAGCGCTTGAGAAGAGGAGGCGGGAGACTGCGCAACGCAAAACGCTTCTTTGTCTTCTGCGCCGACCTCTTATTCCAATCCAAAAGATGCAAGAACAACACACCTACACAACCCGCGACCGGCCTCTGCACTGCGCTGCGCCTGCCTCTCTCCTATCGCTAAACTCATCTCCCTTTCTTTGATCCCTCTCTCTCTCTCACTCTTTCTCCGAAACATTTCGTGGAGATTTGCATTTTTTTATGAGGGGTGAAAGTGGGAAAGGGTATTTGGTTAGAGAAGAAAGAGAATAGAGACTTGACACTAGAGTAGGCTGGAAAGCAACGGCGGGTAGATGTGTGATCCGAGCTCGGCGCGAAGTGCGAGAAAGAGAGAGAAGAAAAGGTGGCGGAAAAATGGAGGGCGGAGCTTGGAGGCGGGGTGATAAAAAGCATGAATAGGAAAAAGGGGTTGCCGGATGCTTTGCGCTTCAAAAATCAAGTACGTTTGCGCCGCTTTCAACGATATGGGGAATTGGAAGAGTAAGGGCCGCAATCAAGACAAAGAGAATAGGGACTCGCTCGCTTCCTTCCCCTTCCTTTTTCTAGCGGTAAGGCTACTTTGAGGATAATAGGCGTTGGGTAAGATAGATGAGTTCTTGGTTCGGGAAGAAAAGAGAAAGAGCCGTATGAAATGAAAAAACGAAACTTTCTACATTATATCTCATAATATGTAGCTTATCCTTTAGACCTTTTTGACTCAGGTTCTTTTACTAACATGTTGACTTCTATTGTAGGTAATGTATTGGCTTTCAAAGCCCTACGAGCTCTACGTTTGTAGTATTTGCGAATGCCCCCTGCTTAATTTATGACTTCGCTTCGATCTCTTCGACTGAACCTAAAGGAGATTTCAGATACAAATCAATATTCGTATACATTTTAAAATATTTCTTCACAATCTTTGTTTGCCCCAAAAACTCAAGTTTTGTTCGTTTGTCCGCTCGTTTCATTCAAAAAAAAACTCGGATAGATTTTCCGTAAAGAATGATAGTAAATGCTAAATTATTGAGATACAAATCTAAATTTTCAGACATTTTAGAATATTTCTCCAGAATATTGTTTTTCCCCTTAAACTCAAGTTTCGTGCGTTTGTCCGCTCTTTTCATTCAAAAAAAACTCGGATAGATTTTTTCGTAATGAATGATTGTAAATACCAAATTATTCGGATACAAATCAAAATTTGTATACATTTTAAAATATTTCTCCACAATCTTTGTTTCGCCCCTAAAACTCAAGTTTCGTGCGTTTGTCCGCTCGTTTCGGTCAAAAAAAAACGGATAGATTTTTCGTAAAGAATGATTGTAAATACTAAATTATTCACATACAAATTAAAATTTGTATTCATTTTGAAATATTTCTCCACAATCTTTGTTTGTCCCAAAAACTCAAGTTTTGTGCGTTTGTCCTCTCGTTTCATTCAAAAAAAAACCGGATAGATTTTTCCGTAAAGAATGATAGTAAATACTAAATTATTCGAGATACAAATCAAAATTCGTATACATTTTAAAATATTTCTTTACAATCTTTGTTTGCCCCAAAAACTCAAGTTTTGTTCGTTTGTCCGCTCGTTTCATTCAAAAAAAAACTCGGATAGATTTTCCGTAAAGAATGATTGTAAATACTAAATTATTGAGATACAAATCTAAATTTTCAGGCATTTTAGAATATTTCTCCGGAATATTGTTTTTCCCCTTAAACTCAAGTTTCGTGCGTTTGTCCGCTCTTTTCATTCAAAAAAAACTCGGATAGATTTTTTCGTATTCGGATATAAATCAAAATTTGTATACATTTTAAAATATTTCTCCACAATCTTTCTTTGCCCCAAAAACTCAAGTTTTGTTCGTTTGTCCGCTCGTTTCAGTCAAAAAAAAACTCGGATAGATTTTTCGTAAAGAATGATTGTAAATACTAAATTATTCACATACAAATTAAAATTTGTATTCATTTTGAAATATTTCTCCACACTCTTTGTTTGTCCCAAAAACTCAAGTTTTGTGCGTTTGTCCTCTCGTTTCATTCAAAAAAAATTGGATAGATTTTTCCGTAAAGAATGATAGTAAATACTAAATTATTCGGATACAAATCAAAATTCGTATACATTTTAAAATATTTCTTCACAATCTTTGTTTGCCCCAAAAACTCAAGTTTTGTTCGTTTGTCCGCTCGTTTCATTGAAAAAAAAAACTCGGATAGATTTTCCGTAAAGAATGATTGTAAATACTAAATTATTGAGATACAAATCTAAATTTTCAGGCATTTTAGAATATTTCTCCGGAAAATTGTTTTTCCCCTTAAACTCAAGTTTCGTGCGTTTGTGCGCTCTTTTCATTCAAAAAAAACTCGGATAGATTTTTTCGTAATGAATGATTGTAAATACCAAATTATTCGGATACAAATCAAAATTTGTATACATTTTAAAATATTTCTCCACAATCTTTGTTTTGCCCCTAAAACTCAAGTTTCGTGCGTTTGTCCGCTCGTTTCGGTCAAAAAAAAAAACGATAGATTTTTCCGTAAAGAATGATTGTAAATACTAAATTATTCACACACAAATTAAAATTTGTATTCATTTTAAAATATTTCTCCACAATCTTTGTTTGTCCCAAAAACTCAAGTTTTGTGCGTTTGTCCGCTCGTTTCATTCAAAAAAAAACTCGGATAGATTTTTCCGTAAAGAATGATAGTAAATACTAAGTTATTCAGATACAAATCTAAATTTGTATACGTTTTAAAATATTTCTCCACAATCTTTGTTTCGCCCGTAAAACTCAAGTTTCGTGCGTTTGTCCGCTCGTTTCAGTCAAAAAAAAACTCGGATAGATTTTTCGTAAAAAATGATTGTAAATACTAAATTATTCACATACAAATTAAAATTTGTATTCATTTTAAAATATTTCTCCACAATCTTTGTTTGTCCCAAAAACTCAAGTTTTGTGCGTTCGTCCGCTCGTTTCATTCAAAAAAAAATCGGATAGATTTTTCCGTAAAGAATGATAGTAAATACTAAGTTATTCAGATACAAATCTAAATTTGTATACGTTTTAAAATATTTCTCAACAATATTTGTTTTTCCCCTAAAACTCATGTTTCGTGCGTTTGTTCATTCATTTCATCAAAAAAAACTCGGATAGATTTTTCGTAAAGAATGATATTAAATACTAAATTATTCAGATACAAATCAATATTCGTATACATTTTAAAATATTTCTTCACAATCTTTGTTTGCCCCAAAAACTCAAGTTTTGTTCGTTTGTCCGCTCGTTTCATTAAAAAAAAACTCGGATAGATTTTCCGTAAAGAATGATAGTAAATGCTAAATTATTGAGATACAAATCTAAATTTTCAGGCATTTTAGAATATTTCTCCAGAATATTGTTTTTCCCCTTAAACTCAAGTTTCGTGCGTTTGTCCGCTCTTTTCATTCAAAAAAAACTCGGATAGATTTTTTCGTAATGAATGATTGTAAATACCAAATTATTCGGATACAAATCAAAATTTGTATACTTTGTGAAAAAACAAAACAAAAATTGTGTTTTTTCCATGTATTAAACTTCTTATTTTGTTGTCTTGTGCAAATAACAAAAGATTATTTCATTACATGTATTCTAACGCAATTCAATTTTTTTGGTATTGTTAAATTCAATAACAATGAAGTTTTTTCCATGCATTGGATTTTAATTTTTGTTGTTTCATGAAAAAGAATAAGAATTTTATTTTTTTCCATGTATTAAACTTCTTATTTTTCTGTTTTGAAAAAATAACAAAGGATTGTTTTCTTCGATTTGTTGTATATCAAGTCGATTTTTCTGTAATGTGAAAATCAATAACAATGGAGTTTTTTCCATCTATTAGATTTTAATTTTTGTGGTTTTGTGAAAAAGAAAAGAAAATTATTTTTTTTCTATGTATTAGACTTCTTATTTTGCGGTTTTGTGAAAATAAGAAAACATTGTTTTATTACATTTATTGTAATGCAATTCAATTTTTTTATATTGTTAAAATCAATAAAAATGCACTTTTTTCCATGTGTTAGATATTAATTTTTGTGGTTTGGTGAAAAAGAATACGTATTTTATTTTTTCCACATATTGGACATCTTATTTTGCGGTTTACTGAAAATAACAAAATATTAGATTTTAGTTTTTGTTGTTTTGTGAAAAACAAAACAAAAAAATGTGTTTTTCCATGTATTAGACTTCTTATTTTGTTGTCTTGTCAAAATAACAAAAGATTATTTTATTACATGTATTATAACTCAATTCAATTCTTTTGGTATTGTTAAAATCAATATCAATGCAGTTTTTTCCATATATTAGATATTAATTTTTGTGGTTTGGTGAAAAGAATACGTATTTTGTTTTTTTCCACATATTGGACTTCTTATTTTTGTGGTTTTATGAAAATAACAAAATATTGTTTTCTTACTTGTATTGTACCTCAATTCGAATTTTTTTGGTACTGTGAAATTCAATAACAATTGAGTTTTTCCATGTATTAGATTTTAATTTTTATGCTTTTTTGAAGAACGATACAAATTTTGTTCTTTTTCCATATAGTAGACATCATATTTTTTGGTTTTGTGAAATTAATAAAAGATTGTTTTATTCAATGTATTGTATCTCAATTCGATTTTTTTGGTATTGGGAAAATCAATAACTGTAAATCGTGTTAAAACGGTCGTTGAGTTTCACACAATTTAACAAAACAATTTATATTTCCCTATTAATCAATTACGAGTATGAGTGGTAATGAGTTTAGGGGTCGAACACAAGGAGAATGGCCTTGAGGTATTACAATTCTTTTCAAAATAAGGTCTTGTTTTTGTTCAGATGTTGCAGACTATTTTTAGAAGGTTATTGATGTATTGAAGTAAATTCGTTCACAAATCCTTTGAAAATTCTTTAATAATATTTCAAAATATTTCTCCACAATCTTTGTTTCGCCCCTAAAACTCAAGTTTCGTGCGTTTGTCCGCTCGTTTCAGTGAAAAAAAAACTCGGATAGATTTTTCGTAAAGAATGATTGTAAATACTAAATTATTCACATACAAATTAAAATTCGTATTCATTTTGAAATATTTCTCCACAATCTTTGTTTGTCCCAAAAACTCAAGTTTTGTGCGTTTGTCCTCTCGTTTCATTCAAAAAAAAACTCGGATAGATTTTTCCGTAAAGAATGATAGTAAATACTAAATTATTCAGATACAAATCAAAATTCGTATACATTTTAAAATATTTCTTCACAATCTTTGTTTGCCCCAAAAACTCAAGTTTTGTTCGTATGTCCGCTCGTTTCATTCAAAAAAAAAACTCGGATAGATTTTCCGTAAAGAATGATTGTAAATACTAAATTATTGAGATACAAATCTAAATTTTCAGGCATTTTAGAATATTTCTCCGGAATATTGTTTTTCCCCTTAAACTCAAGTTTCGTGCGTTTGTCCGCTCTTTTCATTCAAAAAAAACTCGGATAGATTTTTTCGTATTCGGATATAAATCAAAATTTGTATACATTTTAAAATATTTCTCCACAATCTTTGTTTCGCCCGTAAAACTCAAGTTTCGTGCGTTTGTCCGCTCGTTTCAGTCAAAAAAAAACTCGGATAGATTTTTCGTAAAGAATGATTGTAAATACTAAATTATTCACATACAAATTAAAATTTGTATTCATTTTGAAATATTTCTCCACACTCTTTGTTTGTCCCAAAAACTCAAGTTTTGTGCGTTTGTCCGCTCGTTTCATTCAAAAAAAACTCGGATAGATTTTTCCGTAAAGAATGATAGTAAATACTAAGTTATTCAGATACAAATCTAAATTTGTATACGTTTTAAAATATTTCTCAACAATATTTGTTTTTACTCCTAAAACTCATGTTTCGTGCGTTTGTTCATTCATTTCATCAAAAAAAACTCGGATAGATTTTTCGTAAAGTATGATATTAAATACTAAATTATTCAGATACAAATCAAAATTCGTATACATATTAAAATATTTCTTCACAATCTTTCTTTGCCCCAAAAACTCAAGTTTTGTTCGTTTGTCCGCTCGTTTCATTGAAAAAAACACTCGGATAGATTTTTCGTAAAGAATGATTGTAAATACTAAATTATTCACATACAAATTAAAATTTGTATTCATTTTGAAATATTTCTCCACAATCTTTGTTTGTCCCAAAAACTCAAGTTTTGTGCGTTTGTCCTCCTGTTTCATTCAAAAAAAAACTCGGATAGATTTTTCCGTAAAGAATGATAGTAAATACTAAATTATTCGAGATACAAATCAAAATTCGTATACATTTTAAAATATTTCTTCACAATCTTTGTTTGCCCCAAAAACTCAAGTTTTGTTCGTTTGTCCGCACGTTTCATTCAAAAAAAAACTCGGATAGATTTTCCGTAAAGAATGATTGTAAATACTAAATTATTAAGATACAAAACTAAATTTTCAGGCATTTTAGAATATTTCTCCGGAATATTGTTTTTCCCCTTAAACTCTTGTTTCGTGCATTTGTCCGCTCTTTTCATTCAAAAAAAACTCGGATAGATTTTTTCGTAATGAATAATTGTAAATACAAAATTATTCGGATACAAATCAAAATTTGTATACATTTTAAAATATTTCTCCACAATCTTTGTTTCGCCCCTAAAACTCAAGTTTCGTGCGTTTGTCCGCTCGTTTCAGTAAAAAAACAACTCGGATAGATTTTTCGTAAAGAATGATTGTAAATACTAAATTATTCAAATACAAATTAAAATTTGTATTCAGTTTGAAATATTTCTCCACAATCTTTGTTTGTCCCAAAAACTCAAGTTTTGTGCGTTTGTCCTCTCGTTTCCTTCAAAAAAAAACTCGGATAGATTTTTCCGTAAAGAATGATAGTAAATACTAAATTATTCAGATACAAATCAAAATTCGTATACATTTTAAAATATTTGTTCACAATCTTTGTTTGCCCCAAAAACTCAAGTTTTGTTCGTTTGTCCGCTAGTTTCGTTCAAAAAAAAAGTCGGATAGATTTTCCGTAAAGAATGATTGTAAATACTAAATTATTGAGATACAAATCTAAATTTTCAGGCATTTTAGAATATTTCTCCGGAATATTGTTTTTCCCCTTAAACTCAAGTTTCGTGCGTTTGTCCGCTCTTTTCATTCAATAAAAACTCGGATAGATTTTTTCGTAATGAATTATTGTAAATACCAAATTATTCGGATACAAATTAAAATTTGTATACATTTTAAAATATTTCTCCACAATCTTTGTTTCGCCCCTAAAACTCAAGTTTCGTGCGTTTGTCCGCTCGTTTCATTCAAAAAAAAATTCGGATAGATTTTTCCGTAAAGAATGATAGTAAATACTAAGTTATTCAGATACAAATCTAAATTTGTATACGTTTTAAAATAGTTCTCAACAATATTTGTTTTTCCCCTAAAACTCATGTTTCGTGCGTTTGTTCATTCATTTCATCAAAAAAAACTCGGATAGATTTTTCGTATAGAATGATATTAAATACTAAATTATTCAGATACAAATCAAAATTCGTATACATTTTAAAATATTTCTTAACAATCTTTGTTTGCCCCAAAAACTCAAGTTTTGTTCGTTTGTCCGCTCGTTTCATTCAAAAAAAAACTCGGATAGATTTTGCGTAAAGAATGATAGTGAATGCTAAATTATTGAGATACAAATCTAAATTTTCAGACATTTTAGAATATTTCTCTAGAATATTGTTTTTCCCCTTAAACTCAAGTTTCGTGCGTTTGTCCGCTCTTTTCATTCAAAAAAAACTTGGATAGATTTTTTCGTAATGAATGATTGTAAATACCAAATTATTCGGATACAAATCAAAATTTGTATACATTTTAAAATATTTCTCCACAATCTTTGTTTCGCCCCTAAAACTCAAGTTTCGTGCGTTTGTCCGCTCGTTTCAGTCAAAAAAAAAACTCGGATAGATTTTTCGTAAAGAATGATTGTAAATACTAAATTATTCACAAACAAATTAAAATTTGTATTCATTTTAAATTATTTCTCCACAATCTTTGTTTGTCCCAAAAACTCAAGTTTTGTGCGTTCGTCCGCTCGTTTCATTCAAAAAAAAATTCGGATAGATTTTTCCGTAAAGAATGATAGTAAATACTAAGTTATTCAGATACAAATCTAAATTTGTATACGATTTAAAATATTTCTCAACAATATTTGTTTTTCCCCTAAAACTCACGTTTCGTGCGTTTGTTCATTCATTTCATCAAAAAAAACTCGGATAGATTTTTCGTAAAGAATGATATTAAATACTAAATTATTCAGATACAAATCAAAATTCGTATACATTTTAAAATATTTCTTCACAATCTTTGTTTGCCCCAAAAACTCATGTTTTGTTCGTTTGTCCGCTCGTTTCATTCAAAAAAAAACTCGGATAGATTTTCCGTAAAGAATGATAGTAAATGCAAAATTATTGAGATACAAATCTAAATATTCAGACATTTTAGAATATTTCTCCGGAATATTGTTTTTCCCCTTAAACTCAAGTTTCGTGCGTTTGTCCGCTCTTTTCATTCAAAAAAAACTCGGATAGATTTTTTCGTAATGAATGATTGTAAATACCAAATTATTCGGATACAAATCAAAATTTGTATACATTTTAAAATATTTCTCCACAATCTTTGTTTCGCCCCTAAAACTCAAGTTTCGTGCGTTTGTCCGCTCGTTTCAGTCAAAAAAAAACTCGGATAGATTTTTCGTAAAGAATGATTGTAAATACTAAATTATTCACATACAAATGAAAATTTGTATTCATTTTAAAATATTTCTCCACAATCTTTGTTTGTCCCAAAAACTCAAGTTTTGTGCGTTTGTCCTCTCGTTTCCTTCAAAAAAAAAACTCGGATAGATTTTTCCGTAAAGAATGATAGTAAATACTAAATTATTCAGATACAAATCAAAATTCGTATACATTTTAAAATATTTCTTCACAATCTTTGTTTGCCCCAAAAACTCAAGTTTTGTTCGTTTGTCCGCTCGTTTCATTCAAAAAAAAACTCGGATAGATTTTCCGTAAAGAATGATTGTAAATACTAAATTATTGAGATACAAATCTAAATTTTCAGGCATTTTAGAATATTTCTCCGGAATATTATTTTTCCCCTTAAACTCTTGTTTCGTGCGTTTGTCCGCTCTTTTCATTCAAAAAAAACTCGGATAGATTTTTTCGTAATGAATAATTGTAAATACCAAATTATTCGGATACAAATCAAAATTTGTATACATTTTAAAATATTTCTCCACAATCTTTGTTTCGCCCCTAAAACTCAAGTTTCGTGCGTTTGTCCGCTCGTTTCATTCAAAAAAAAAATCGGATAGATTTTTCGTAAAGAATGATTGTAAATACTAAATTATTCACATACAAATTAAAATTTGTATTCATTTTAAAATATTTCTCCACAATCTTTGTTTGTCCCAAAAACTCAAGTTTTGTGCGTTTGTCCTCTCGTTTCCTTCAAAAAAAAACTCGGATAGATTTTTCCGTAAAGAATGATAGTAAATACTAAATTATTCAGATACAAATCAAAATTCGTATACATTTTAAAATATTTCTTCACAATCTTTGTTTGCCCCAAAAACTCAAGTTTTGTTCGTTTGTCCGCTAGTTTCATTCAAAAAAAAAACTCGAATAGATATTCCGTAAAGAATGATTGTAAATACTAAATTATTGAGATACAAATCTAAATTTTCAGGCATTTTAGAATATTTCTCCGGAATATTGTTTTTCCCCTTAAACTCAAGTTTCGTGCGTTTGTCCGCTCTTTTCATTCAAAAAAAACTCGGATAGATTTTTTCGTAATGAATTATTGTAAATACCAAATTATTCGGATACAAATCAAAATTTGTATACATTTTAAAATATTTCTCCACAATCTTTGTTTCGCCCCTAAAACTCAAGTTTCGTGCGTTTGTCCGCTCGTTTCATTTCAAAAAAAAAAACTCGGATAGATTTTTCGTAAAGAATGATTGTAAATACTAAATTATTCACATACAAATCAAAATTCGTAGACATTTTAAAATATTTCTTCACAATCTTTGTTTGCCCCAAAAACTCAAGTTTTGTTCGTTTGTCCGCTAGTTTCATTCAAAAAAAATAAGGGTAGATTTTCCGTAAAGAATGATTGTAAATACTAAATTATTGAGATACAAATCTAAATTTTCAGGCATTTTAGAATATTTCTCCGGAATATTGTTTTTCCCCTTAAACTCAAGTTTCGTGCGTTTGTCCGCTCTTTTCATTCAAAAAAAACTCGGATAGATTTTTTCGTAATGAATGATTGTAAATACCAAATTATTCGGATACAAATCAAAATTTGTATACATTTTAAAATATTTCTCCACAATCTTTGTTTCGCCCCTAAAACTCAAGTTTCGTGCGTTTGTCCGCTCGTTTCAGTAAAAAAAAAACTATTATAGATTTTTCGTAAAGAATGATTGTAAATACTAAATTATTCACATACAAATTAAAATTTGTATTCAGTTTGAAATATTTCTCCACAATCTTTGTTTGTCCCAAAAACTCATGTTTTGTGCGTTTGTCCTCTCGTTTCATTCAAAAAAAAACTCGGATAGATTTTTCCGTAAAGAATGATAGTACATACTAAATTATTCAGATACAAATCAAAATTCGTATACATTTTAAAATATTTCTTCACAATCTTTGTTTGCCCCAAAAACTCAAGTTTTGTTCGTTTGTCCGCTCGTTTCATTCAAAAAAAAACTCGGATAGATTTTCCGTAAAGAATGATTGTAAATACTAAATTATTGAGATACAAATCTAAATTTTCGTACATTTTAGAATATTTCTCCACAATATTGTTTTTCCCCTTAAACTCTAGTTTCGTGCGTTTGTCCGCTCGTTTATTCAAAAAAAAACGGATAGATTTTCCGTAAAGAATGATTGTAAATACTAAATTATTGAGATACAAATCTAAATTTTCAGGCATTTTAGAATATTTCTCCGAATATTGTTTTTCCCCTTAAACTCTTGTTTCGTGCGTTTGTCCGCTCTTTTCATTCAAAAAAAAACTCGGATAGATTTTTTCGTAAAGAATGATTGTAAATACCAAATTATTCGGATACAAATCAAAATTTGTATACATTTTAAAATATTTCTCCACAATCTTTGTTTCGCCCCTAAAACTCAAGTTTCGTGCGTTTGTCCGCTCGTTTCATTCAAAAAAAAAAAACTATTATAGATTTTTCGTAAAGAATGATTGTAAATACTAAATTATTCACATACAAATCAAAATTTGTATTCATTTTAAAATATTTCTCCACAATCTTTGTTTGTGCCAAAAACTCATGTTTTGTGCGTTTGTCCATCTCGTTTCATTCAAAAAAAAAACTCGGATAGATTTTTCCGTAAAGAATGATAGTAAATACTAAATTATTCGAGATACAAATCAAAATTCGTATACATTTTAAAATATTTCTTCACAATCTTTGTTTGCCCCAAAAACTCAAGTTTTGTTCGTTTGTCCGCTCGTTTCATTCAAAAAAAAACTCGGATAGATTTTCCGTAAAGAATGATAGTAAATACTAAATTATTGAGATACAAATCTAAATTTTCGGACATTTTAGAATATTTCTCCGAATATTGTTTTTCCCCTTAAACTCATGTTTCGTGCGTTTGTCCGCTCTTTTCATTCAAAAAAAGATTTTCCGTAAAGAATGATTGTAAATACTAAATTATTGAGATACAAATCTAAATTTTTATACATTTTAGAATATTTCTCCACAATTTTGTTTTTCCCCTTAAACTCAAGTTTCGTGCGTTTGTCCGCTCTTTTCATTCAAAAAAAAACTCGGATAGATTTTTTCGTAAAGAATGATTGTAAATACTAAATTATTCATATACAAATCAAAATTTGTATACATTTTAAAATATTTCTCCACAATCTTTGTTTGTCCCTAAAACTCAAGTTTCGTGCGTTTGTCCGCTCGTTTCATTCAAAAAAAAACTAGATAGATTTTTCCGTAAAGAATGATTGTAAATACTAAATTATTCACATACAAATCTAAATTTGTATACATTTTAAAATATTTCTCCACAATATTTGTTTGTCCCAAAAACTCATGTTTTGTGCGTTTGTCCTCATTTCATTTCATTCAAAAAAAAACTCGGATAGATTTTTCCGTAAAGAATGATAGTAAATACTAAATTATTCGAGATACAAATCAAAATTCGTATACATTTTAAAATATTTCTTCACAATCTTTGTTTGCCCCAAAAACTCAAGTTTTGTTCGTTTGTCCGCTCGTTTCATTCAAAAAAAAAAACTCGGATAGATTTTCCGTAAAGAATGATAGTAAATACTAAATTATTGAGATACAAATCTAAATTTTAAGACATTTTAGAATATTTCTCCAGAATATTGTTTTTCCCCTTAAACTCAAGTTTCGTGCGTTTGTCCGCTCTTTTCATTCAAAAAAAACTCGGATAGATTTTTTCGTAATGAATGATTGTAAATACCAAATTATTCGGATACAAATCAAAATTTGTATACATTTTAAAATATTTCTCCACAATCTTTGTTTCGCCCCTAAAACTCAAGTTTCGTGCGTTTGTCCGCTCGTTTCAGTCAAAAAAAAAACGGATAGATTTTTCGTAAAGAATGATTGTAAATACTAAATTATTCATATACAAATCAAAATTTGTATTCATTTTAAAATATTTCTCCACAATCTTTGTTTGTCCCAAAAACTCAAGTTTTGTGCGTTTGTCCGCTCGTTTCATTCAAAAAAAAACTCGGATAGATTTTTCCGTAAAGAATGATAGTAAATACTAAATTATTCAGATACAAATCTAAATTTGTATACGCTTTAAAATATTTCTCAACAATATTTGTTTTTCCCCTAAAACTCATGTTTCGTGCGTTTGTTCATTCATTTCATCAAAAAAAAATCGGATAGATTTTTCGTAAAGAATGATATTAAATACTAAATTATTCAGATACAAATCAAAATTCGTATACATTTTAAAATATTTCTTCACAATCTTTGTTTGCCCCAAAAACTCAAGTTTTGTTCGTTTGTCCGCTCGTTTCATTCAAAAAAAAAAACTCGGATAGATTTTCCGTAAAGAATGATAGTAAATACTAAATTATTGAGATACAAATCTAAATTTTCAGACATTTTAGAATATTTCTCCAGAATATTGTTTTTCCCCTTAAACTCAAGTTTCGTGCGTTTGTCCGCTCTTTTCATTCAAAAAAAACTCGGATAGATTTTTCGTAAAGAATGATTGTAAATACTAAATTATTCAGATACAAATCAAAATTTGTATACATTTTAAAATATTTCTCCACAATCTTTGTTTGTCCCAAAAACTCAAGTTTTGTGCGTTTGTCCGCTCGTTTCATTCAAAAAAAAAAACTCGGATAGATTTTTCCGTAAAGAATGATAGTAAATACTAAATTATTCATATACAAATCAAAATTTGTATACATTTTAAAATATTTCTCCACAATCTTTGTTTGCCCCAAAAACTCAAGTTTTGTTCGTTTGTCCGCTCGTTTCATTCAAAAAAAAAACTCGGATAGATTTTTCCGTAAAGAATGATAGTAAATACTAAATTATTGAGATACAAATCTAAATTTGTATACATTTTAAAATATTTCTCCACAATATTTGTTTTTCCCCTTAAACTCATGTTTCGTGCGTTTGTCCATTCTTTTCATTCAAAAAAAACTCGGATAGATTTTTTCGTAAAGAATGATTGTAAATACTAAATTATTCGGATACAAATCAAAATTTGTATACATTTTAAAATATTTCTCCACAATCTTTGTTTGCCCCAAAAACTCAAGTTTTGTGCGTTTGTCCGCTCGTTTCATTCAAAAAAAAAAAAACTCGGATAGATTTTTCGTAAAGAATGATAGTAAATACTAAATTATTCAGATACAAATCTAAATTTGTATTCATTTTAAAATATTTCTCCACAATATTTGTTTGTCCCTAAAACTCATGTTTTGTGCGTTTGTCCGCTCGTTTCATTCAAAAAAAAACTCGGATAGATTTTTCCGTAAAGAATGATAGTAAATACTAAATTATTCGGATACAAATCAAAATTTGTATACATTTTAAAATATTTCTTCACAATCTTTGTTTGCCCCAAAAACTCAAGTTTTGTTCGTTTGTCCGCTCGTTTCATTCAAAAAAAAAATCGGATAGATTTTCCGTAAAGAATGATAGTAAATACTAAATTATTGAGATACAAATCTAAATTTTCGTATCATTTTAAAATATTTCTCCACAATATTTGTTTTTCCCCTTAAACTCAAGTTTCGTGCGTTTGTCCGCTCTTTTCATTCAAAAAAAACTCGGATAGATTTTTTCGTAAAGAATGATTGTAAATACTAAATTATTCGGATACAAATCTAAATTTGTATACATTTTAAAATATTTCTCCACAATATTTGTTTTGCCCCTAAAACTCAAGTTTCGTGCGTTTGTCCATTCGTTTCATCAAAAAAAAATCGGATAGATTTTTCGTAAAGAATGATTGTAAATACTAAATTATTCACATACAAATCAAAATTTGTATACATTTTAAAATATTTCTCCACAATCTTTGTTTGTCCCAAAAACTCAAGTTTTGTTCGTTTGTCCGCTCGTTTCATTCAAAAAAAAAACTCGGATAGATTTTCCGTAAAGAATGATAGTAAATACTAAATTATTGAGATACAAATCTAAATTTTCAGACATTTTAGAATATTTCTCCAGAATATTGTTTTTCCCCTTAAACTCAAGTTTCGTGCGTTTGTCCGCTCTTTTCATTCAAAAAAAACTCGGATAGATTTTTTCGTAAAGAATGATTGTAAATACCAAATTATTCGGATACAAATCAAAATTTGTATACATTTTAAAATATTTCTCCACAATCTTTGTTTCGCCCCTAAAACTCAAGTTTCGTGCGTTTGTCCGCTCGTTTCATTCAAAAAAAAAAAAAATCGGATAGATTTTTCGTAAAGAATGATTGTAAATACTAAATTATTCATATACAAATCAAAATTTGTATTCATTTTAAAATATTTCTCCACAATCTTTGTTTGTCCCAAAAACTCAAGTTTTGTGCGTTTGTCCGCTCGTTTCATTCAAAAAAAAAACTCGGATAGATTTTTCCGTAAAGAATGATAGTAAATACTAAATTATTCGAGATACAAATCAAAATTTGTATACATTTTAAAATATTTCTTCACAATCTTTGTTTGCCCCAAAAACTCAAGTTTTGTTCGTTTGTCCGCTCGTTTCATTCAAAAAAAAAACTCGGATAGATTTTCCGTAAAGAATGATAGTAAATACTAAATTATTGAGATACAAATCAAAATTTTCATACATTTTAAAATATTTCTCCACAATATTGTTTTTGCCCCT
Source organism: Juncus inflexus (assembly GCA_024447665.1). Lineage (NCBI taxonomy): Eukaryota > Viridiplantae > Streptophyta > Magnoliopsida > Poales > Juncaceae > Juncus > Juncus inflexus. The sequence continues at coordinate 6,158,650 of JAJHPC010000007.1, read as the reverse complement.
AAAACTCAAGTTTTGTGCGTTTGTCCGCTCTTTTCATTCAAAAAAAAAACTCGGATAGATTTTCCGTAAAGAATGATTGTAAATACTAAATTATTGAGATACAAATCAAAATTTTCAGACATTTTAAAATATTTCTCCAGAATATTGTTTTTCTCCTTAAACTCAAGTTTCGTGCGTTTGTCCGCTCTTTTCATTCAAAAAAAAGTCGGATAGATTTTTCGTAAAGAATGATTGTAAATACTAAATTATTCATATACAAATCAAAATTTGTATTCATTTTAAAATATTTCTCCACAATCTTTGTTTGTCCCAAAAACTCAAGTTTTGTGCGTTTGTCCGCTCGTTTCATTCAAAAAAAAAGCTTGGATAGATTTTTCCGTAAAGAATGATAGTAAATACTAAATTATTCAGATACAAATCTAAATTTGTATACGCTTTAAAATATTTCTCAACAATATTTGTTTTTCCCCTAAAACTTATGTTTCGTGCGTTTGTTCATTTATTTCATCAAAAAAAAATCGGATAGATTTTTCGTAAAGAATGATATTAAATACTAAATTATTCAGATACAAATCAAAATTCGTATACATTTTAAAATATTTCTTCACAATCTTTGTTTGCCTCAAAAACTCAAGTTTTGTTCGTTTGTCCGCTCGTTTCATTCAAAAAAAAAACTCGGATAGATTTTACGTAAAGAATGATAGTAAATACTAAATTATTGAGATACAAATCTAAATTTTCAGACATTTTAGATTATTTCTCCAGAATATTGTTTTTCTCCTTAAACTCAAGTTTCGTGCGTTTGTCCGCTCTTTTCATTCAAAAAAAACTCGGATAGATTTTTTCGTAACGAATGATTGTAAATACCAAATTATTCGGATACAAATCAAAATTTGTATACATTTTAAAATATTTCTCCACAATCTTTGTTTCGCCCCTAAAACTCAAGTTTCGTGTGTTTGTCCGCTCGTTTCAGTCAAAAAAAAAACTCGGATAGATTTTTCGTAAAGAATGATTGTAAATACTAAATTATTCATATACAAATCAAAATTTGTATTCATTTTAAAATATTTCTCCACAATCTTTGTTTGTCCCAAAAACTCAAGTTTTGTGCGTTTGTCCGCTCGTTTCATTCAAAAAAAATCGGATAGATTTTTCCGTAAAGAATGATAGTAAATACTAAATTATTCAGATACAAATCTAAATTTGTATACGCTTTAAAATATTTCTCAACAATATTTGTTTTTCCCCTAAAACTCATGTTTCGTGCGTTTGTTCATTCATTTCATCAAAAAAAAATCGGATAGATTTTTCGTAAAGAATGATATTAAATACTAAATTATTCAGATACAAATCAAAATTCGTATACATTTTAAAATATTTCTTCACAATCTTTGTTTGCCCCAAAAACTCAAGTTTTGTTCGTTTGTCCGCTCGTTTCATTCAAAAAAAAAACTCGGATAGATTTTCCGTAAAGAATGATAGTAAATACTAAATTATTGAGATACAAATCTAAATTTTCAGACATTTTAGAATATTTCTCCAGAATATTGTTTTTCCCCTTAAACTCAAGTTTCGTGCGTTTGTCCGCTCTTTTCATTCAAAAAAAAACTCGGATAGATTTTTCCGTAAAGAATGATTGTAAATACTAAATTATTCAGATACAAATCAAAATTTGTATACATTTTAAAATATTTCTCCACAATCTTTGTTTCGCCCCAAAAACTCAAGTTTCGTGCGTTTGTCCGCTCGTTTCATTCAAAAAAAAAAAACTCGGATAGATTTTTCGTAAAGAATGATTGTAAATACTAAATTATTCATATACAAATCAAAATTTGTATTCATTTTAAAATATTTCTCCACAATCTTTGTTTGTCCCAAAAACTCAAGTTTTGTGCGTTTGTCCGCTCGTTTCATTCAAAAAAAAAAAACTCGGATAGATTTTTCCGTAAAGAATGATAGTAAATACTAAGTTATTCAGATACAAATCTAAATTTGTATACGTTTTAAAATATTTCTCAACAATATTTGTTTTTCCCCTAAAACTCATGTTTCGTGCGTTTGTTCATTCATTTCATTCAAAAAAAATCGGATAGATTTTTCGTAAAGAATGATATTAAATACTAAATTATTCGAGATACAAATCAAAATTTGTATACATTTTAAAATATTTCTTCACAATCTTTGTTTGCCCCAAAAAACTCAAGTTTTGTTCGTTTGTCCGCTCGTTTCATTCAAAAAAAAAAACTCGGATAGATTTTCCGTAAAGAATGATAGTAAATACTAAATTATTGAGATACAAATCTAAAATTTCGTATACATTTTAAAATATTTCTCCACAATATTTGTTTTTCCCCTTAAACTCAAGTTTCGTGCGTTTGTCCGCTCTTTTCATTCAAAAAAAAACTCGGATAGATTTTTCGTAAAGAATGATTGTAAATACTAAATTATTCGGATACAAATCAAAATTTGTATACATTTTAAAATATTTCTCCACAATCTTTGTTTCGCCCCAAAAACTCAAGTTTTGTGCGTTTGTCCGCTCGTTTCATTCAAAAAAAAAACTCGGATAGATTTTTCCGTAAAGAATGATAGTAAATACTAAATTATTCAGATACAAATCAAAATTTGTATTCATTTTAAAATATTTCTCCACAATATTTGTTTGTCCCCAAAACTCAAGTTTTGTGCGTTTGTCCGCTCTTTTCATTCAAAAAAAAACTCGGATAGATTTTTCCGTAAAGAATGATAGTAAATACTAAATTATTCGGATACAAATCAAAATTTGTATACATTTTAAAATATTTCTCCACAATATTTGTTTTTCCCCTAAAACTCAAGTTTCGTGCGTTTGTCCATTCATTTCATTCAAAAAAAAACTCGGATAGATTTTTCGTAAAGAATGATATGTAAATACTAAATTATTCAGATACAAATCAAAATTTGTATACATTTTAAAATATTTCTCCACAATCTTTGTTTGCCCCAAAAACTCAAGTTTTGTTCGTTTGTCCGCTCGTTTCATTCAAAAAAAAAAACTCGGATAGATTTTCCGTAAAGAATGATAGTAAATACTAAATTATTGAGATACAAATCAAAATTTTCATACATTTTAGAATATTTCTCCACAATATTTGTTTTTCCCCTTAAACTCAAGTTTCGTGCGTTTGTCCGCTCTTTTCATTCAAAAAAAAAAAACTCGGATAGATTTTTCGTAAAGAATGATTGTAAATACTAAATTATTCATATACAAATCAAAATTTGTATTCATTTTAAAATATTTCTCCACAATCTTTGTTTGTCCCAAAAACTCAAGTTTTGTGCGTTTGTCCGCTCGTTTCATTCAAAAAAAAACTCGGATAGATTTTTCCGTAAAGAATGATAGTAAATACTAAATTATTCAGATACAAATCTAAATTTGTATACGCTTTAAAATATTTCTCAACAATATTTGTTTTTCCCCTAAAACTCATGTTTCGTGCGTTTGTTCATTCATTTCATCAAAAAAAACTCGGATAGATTTTTCGTAAAGAATGATATTAAATACTAAATTATTCAGATACAAATCAAAATTCGTATACATTTTAAAATATTTCTTCACAATCTTTGTTTGCCCCAAAAACTCAAGTTTTGTTCGTTTGTCCGCTCGTTTCATTCAAAAAAAAAAAACGGATAGATTTTCCGTAAAGAATGATAGTAAATACTAAATTATTGAGATACAAATCTAAATTTTCGAACATTTTAGAATATTTCTCCAGAATATTGTTTTTCCCCTTAAACTCAAGTTTCGTGCGTTTGTCCGCTCTTTTCATTCAAAAAAAACTCGGATAGATTTTTTCGTAACGAATGATTGTAAATACCAAATTATTCGGATACAAATCAAAATTTGTATACATTTTAAAATATTTCTCCACAATCTTTGTTTCGCCCCTAAAACTCAAGTTTCGTGTGTTTGTCCGCTCGTTTCAGTAAAAAAAAAACTCGGATAGATTTTTCGTAAAGAATGATTGTAAATACTAAATTATTCATATACAAATCAAAATTTGTATTCATTTTAAAATATTTCTCCACAATCTTTGTTTGTCCCAAAAACTCAAGTTTTGTGCGTTTGTCCGCTCGTTTCATTCAAAAAAAAACTCGGATAGATTTTTCCGTAAAGAATGATAGTAAATACTAAATTATTCAGATACAAATCTAAATTTGTATACGCTTTAAAATATTTCTCAACAATATTTGTTTTTCCCCTAAAACTCATGTTTCGTGCGTTTGTTCATTCATTTCATCAAAAAAAACTCGGATAGATTTTTCGTAAAGAATGATATTAAATACTAAATTATTCAGATACAAATCAAAATTCGTATACATTTTAAAATATTTCTTCACAATCTTTGTTTGCCCCAAAAACTCAAGTTTTGTTCGTTTGTCCGCTCGTTTCATTCAAAAAAAAAAACTCGGATAGATTTTCCGTAAAGAATGATAGTAAATACTAAATTATTGAGATACAAATCTAAATTTTCGGACATTTTAGAATATTTCTCCAGAATATTGTTTTTCCCCTTAAACTCAAGTTTCGTGCGTTTGTCCGCTCTTTTCATTCAAAAAAAAACTCGGATAGATTTTTTCGTAAAGAATGATTGTAAATACCAAATTATTCGGATACAAATCAAAATTTGTATACATTTTAAAATATTTCTCCACAATCTTTGTTTTGCCCCTAAAACTCAAGTTTCGTGCGTTTGTCCGCTCGTTTCATTCAAAAAAAAAACTCGGATAGATTTTTCGTAAAGAATGATTGTAAATACTAAATTATTCATATACAAATCAAAATTTGTATTCATTTTAAAATATTTCTCCACAATCTTTGTTTGTCCCAAAAACTCAAGTTTTGTGCGTTTGTCCGCTCGTTTCATTTCACAAAAAAAAGCTCGGATAGATTTTTCCGTAAAGAATGATAGTAAATACTAAATTATTCAGATACAAATCTAAATTTGTATACGTTTTAAAATATTTCTCCACAATATTTGTTTTTCCCCTAAAACTCAAGTTTCGTGCGTTTGTTCATTCATTTCATTCAAAAAAAACTCGGATAGATTTTTCGTAAAGAATGATATTAAATACTAAATTATTCAGGATACAAATCAAAATTTCGTATACATTTTAAAATATTTCTTCACAATCTTTGTTTTCCCCTAAAACTCAAGTTTCGTGCGTTTGTCCGCTCGTTTCATTCAAAAAAAAAAAAACTCGGATAGATTTTTCGTAAAGAATGATTGTAAATACTAAATTATTCATATACAAATCAAAATTTTTATTCATTTTAAAATATTTCTCCACAATCTTTGTTTATCCCCTAAAACTCAAGTTTCGTGCGTTTGTCCGCTCGTTTCATTCAAAAAAAAACTCGGATAGATTTTTCCGTAAAGAATGATAGTAAATACTAAATTATTCAGATACAAATCTAAATTTGTATACGTTTTAAAATATTTCTCCACAATATTTGTTTTTCCCCTAAAACTCATGTTTCGTGCGTTTGTTCATTCATTTCATTCAAAAAAAAACTCGGATAGATTTTTCGTAAAGAATGATATTAAATACTAAATTATTCAGATACAAATCAAAATTCGTATACATTTTAAAATATTTCTTCACAATCTTTGTTTGCCCCAAAAACTCAAGTTTTGTTCGTTTGTCCGCTCGTTTCATTCAAAAAAAAAATCGGATAGATTTTCCGTAAAGAATGATAGTAAATACTAAATTATTGAGATACAAATCTAAATTTTCAGACATTTTAGAATATTTCTCCACAATATTGTTTTTCCCCTTAAACTCAAGTTTCGTGCGTTTGTCCGCTCTTTTCATTCAAAAAAAACTCGGATAGATTTTTTCGTAAAGAATGATTGTAAATACCAAATTATTCGGATACAAATCAAAATTTGTATACATTTTAAAATATTTCTCCACAATCTTTGTTTCGCCCCTAAAACTCAAGTTTCGTGTGTTTGTCCGCTCGTTTCATTCAAAAAAAAAAACGGATAGATTTTTCGTAAAGAATGATTGTAAATACTAAATTATTCATATACAAATCAAAATTTGTATTCATTTTAAAATATTTCTCCACAATCTTTGTTTGTCCCAAAAACTCAAGTTTTGTGCGTTTGTCCGCTCGTTTCATTCAAAAAAAAGCTCGGATAGATTTTTCCGTAAAGAATGATAGTAAATACTAAATTATTCGAGATACAAATCTAAATTTGTATACGCTTTAAAATATTTCTCAACAATATTTGTTTTTCCCCTAAAACTCATGTTTCGTGCGTTTGTTCATTCATTTCATCAAAAAAAACTCGGATAGATTTTTCGTAAAGAATGATATTAAATACTAAATTATTCGGATAACAAATCAAAATTCGTATACATTTTAAAATATTTCTTCACAATCTTTGTTTGCCCCAAAAACTCAAGTTTTGTTCGTTTGTCCGCTCGTTTCATTCAAAAAAAAAAAACTCGGATAGATTTTCCGTAAAGAATGATAGTAAATACTAAATTATTGAGATACAAATCTAAATTTTCAGACATTTTAGAATATTTCTCCAGAATATTGTTTTTCCCCTTAAACTCAAGTTTCGTGCGTTTGTCCGCTCTTTTCATTCAAAAAAAAACGGATAGATTTTTTCGTAAAGAATGATTGTAAATACCAAATTATTCGGATACAAATCAAAATTTGTATACATTTTAAAATATTTCTCCACAATCTTTGTTTTGCCCCTAAAACTCAAGTTTCGTGCGTTTGTCCGCTCGTTTCATTCAAAAAAAAAACTCGGATAGATTTTTCGTAAAGAATGATTGTAAATACTAAATTATTCATATACAAATCAAAATTTGTATTCATTTTAAAATATTTCTCCACAATCTTTGTTTGTCCCAAAAACTCAAGTTTTGTGCGTTTGTCCGCTCGTTTCATTCAAAAAAAAAAATCGGATAGATTTTTCCGTAAAGAATGATAGTAAATACTAAATTATTCAGATACAAATCTAAATTTGTATACGTTTTAAAATATTTCTCAACAATATTTGTTTTTCCCCTAAAACTCATGTTTCGTGCGTTTGTTCATTCATTTCATTCAAAAAAAAAAACGGATAGATTTTTCGTAAAGAATGATATTAAATACTAAATTATTCAGATACAAATCAAAATTTGTATACATTTTAAAATATTTCTCCACAATCTTTGTTTGCCCCCTAAAACTCAAGTTTTGTGCGTTTGTCCGCTCGTTTCATTCAAAAAAAAAAAACTCGGATAGATTTTTCCGTAAAGAATGATAGTAAATACTAAATTATTCAGATACAAATCAAAATTTGTATTCATTTTAAAATATTTCTCCACAATCTTTGTTTGTCCCCTTAAACTCAAGTTTTGTGCGTTTGTCCGCTCGTTTCATTCAAAAAAAAACTCGGATAGATTTTTCCGTAAAGAATGATAGTAAATACTAAATTATTCGGATACAAATCAAAATTTGTATACATTTTAAAATATTTCTCCACAATATTTGTTTTTCCCCTAAAACTCATGTTTCGTGCGTTTGTTCATTCATTTCATCAAAAAAAAACTCGGATAGATTTTTCGTAAAGAATGATATTAAATACTAAATTATTCAGATACAAATCAAAATTCGTATACATTTTAAATATTTCTTCACAATCTTTGTTTGCCCCAAAAACTCAAGTTTTGTTCGTTTGTCCGCTCGTTTCATTCAAAAAAAAAAACTCGGATAGATTTTCCGTAAAGAATGATAGTAAATACTAAATTATTGAGATACAAATCTAAATTTTCGTACATTTTAGAATATTTCTCCACAATATTGTTTTTCCCCTTAAACTCAAGTTTCGTGCGTTTGTCCGCTCTTTTCATTCAAAAAAAAACTCGGATAGATTTTTCGGTAAAGAATGATTGTAAATACTAAATTATTCGGATACAAATCAAAATTTGTATACATTTTAAAATATTTCTCCACAATCTTTGTTTTGCCCCTAAAACTCAAGTTTCGTGTGTTTGTCCGCTCGTTTCATTCAAAAAAAAAAAACTCGGATAGATTTTTCGTAAAGAATGATTGTAAATACTAAATTATTCATATACAAATCAAAATTTGTATTCATTTTAAAATATTTCTCCACAATCTTTGTTTGTCCCAAAAACTCAAGTTTTGTGCGTTTGTCCGCTCGTTTCATTCAAAAAAAAAAGCTCGGATAGATTTTTCCGTAAAGAATGATAGTAAATACTAAATTATTCGAGATACAAATCTAAATTTGTATACGCTTTAAAATATTTCTCAACAATATTTGTTTTTCCCCTAAAACTCATGTTTCGTGCGTTTGTTCATTCATTTCATCAAAAAAAACTCGGATAGATTTTTCGTAAAGAATGATATTAAATACTAAATTATTCGAGATACAAATCAAAATTCGTATACATTTTAAAATATTTCTTCACAATCTTTGTTTGCCCCAAAAACTCAAGTTTTGTTCGTTTGTCCGCTCGTTTCATTCAAAAAAAAAAAACTCGGATAGATTTTTCCGTAAAGAATGATAGTAAATACTAAATTATTGAGATACAAATCAAAATTTTCGTATACATTTTAGAATATTTCTCCACAATATTTGTTTTTCCCCTTAAACTCAAGTTTCGTGCGTTTGTCCGCTCTTTTCATTCAAAAAAAAAACCTCGGATAGATTTTTTCGTAAAGAATGATTGTAAATACTAAATTATTCATATACAAATCAAAATTTGTATTCATTTTAAAATATTTCTCCACAATCTTTGTTTGTCCCAAAAACTCAAGTTTTGTGCGTTTGTCCGCTCGTTTCATTCAAAAAAAAACTCGGATAGATTTTTCCGTAAAGAATGATAGTAAATACTAAATTATTCAGATACAAATCTAAATTTGTATACGTTTTAAAATATTTCTCAACAATATTTGTTTTTCCCCTAAAACTCATGTTTCGTGCGTTTGTTCATTCATTTCATCAAAAAAAACTCGGATAGATTTTTCGTAAAGAATGATATTAAATACTAAATTATTCAGATACAAATCAAAATTCGTATACATTTTAAAATATTTCTTCACAATCTTTGTTTGCCCCAAAAACTCAAGTTTTGTTCGTTTGTCCGCTCGTTTCATTCAAAAAAAAAAAACTCGGATAGATTTTCCGTAAAGAATGATAGTAAATACTAAATTATTGAGATACAAATCTAAATTTTCGGACATTTTAGAATATTTCTCCACAATATTGTTTTTCCCCTTAAACTCAAGTTTCGTGCGTTTGTCCGCTCTTTTCATTCAAAAAAAAACTCGGATAGATTTTTTCGTAACGAATGATTGTAAATACCAAATTATTCGGATACAAATCAAAATTTGTATACATTTTAAAATATTTCTCCACAATCTTTGTTTTGCCCCTAAAACTCAAGTTTCGTGTGTTTGTCCGCTCGTTTCATTCAAAAAAAAAAACGGATAGATTTTTCGTAAAGAATGATTGTAAATACTAAATTATTCATATACAAATCAAAATTTGTATTCATTTTAAAATATTTCTCCACAATCTTTGTTTGTCCCAAAAACTCAAGTTTTGTGCGTTTGTCCGCTCGTTTCATTCAAAAAAAAACTCGGATAGATTTTTCCGTAAAGAATGATAGTAAATACTAAATTATTCGAGATACAAATCTAAATTTGTATACGCTTTAAAATATTTCTCAACAATATTTGTTTTTCCCCTAAAACTCATGTTTCGTGCGTTTGTTCATTCATTTCATCAAAAAAAAACTCGGATAGATTTTTCGTAAAGAATGATATTAAATACTAAATTATTCGATACAAATCAAAATTCGTATACATTTTAAAATATTTCTTCACAATCTTTGTTTGCCCCAAAAACTCAAGTTTTGTTCGTTTGTCCGCTCGTTTCATTCAAAAAAAAAAAACTCGGATAGATTTTCCGTAAAGAATGATAGTAAATACTACATTATTGAGATACAAATCTAAATTTTCAGACATTTTAGAATATTTCTCCAGAATATTGTTTTTCCCCTTAAACTCAAGTTTCGTGCGTTTGTCCGCTCTTTTCATTCAAAAAAAACTCGGATAGATTTTTTCGTAACGAATGATTGTAAATACCAAATTATTCGGATACAAATCAAAATTTGTATACATTTTAAAATATTTCTCCACAATCTTTGTTTCGCCCCTAAAACTCAAGTTTCGTGTGTTTGTCCGCTCGTTTCATTCAAAAAAAAAACTCGGATAGATTTTTCGTAAAGAATGATTGTAAATACTAAATTATTCATATACAAATCAAAATTTGTATTCATTTTAAAATATTTCTCCACAATCTTTGTTTGTCCCAAAAACTCAAGTTTTGTGCGTTTGTCCGCTCGTTTCATTCAAAAAAAAACTCGGATAGATTTTTCCGTAAAGAATGATAGTAAATACTAAATTATTCGAGATACAAATCTAAATTTGTATACGCTTTAAAATATTTCTCAACAATATTTGTTTTTCCCCTAAAACTCATGTTTCGTGCGTTTGTTCATTCATTTCATCAAAAAAAAACTCGGATAGATTTTTCGTAAAGAATGATATTAAATACTAAATTATTCGAGATACAAATCAAAATTCGTATACATTTTAAAATATTTCTTCACAATCTTTGTTTGCCCCAAAAACTCAAGTTTTGTTCGTTTGTCCGCTCGTTTCATTCAAAAAAAAAAAACGGATAGATTTTCCGTAAAGAATGATAGTAAATACTAAATTATTGAGATACAAATCTAAATTTTCGTACATTTTAGAATATTTCTCCACAATATTGTTTTTCCCCTTAAACTCAAGTTTCGTGCGTTTGTCCGCTCTTTTCATTCAAAAAAAAACTCGGATAGATTTTTTCGTAAAGAATGATTGTAAATACTAAATTATTCATATACAAATCAAAATTTGTATTCATTTTAAAATATTTCTCCACAATCTTTGTTTGTCCCAAAAACTCAAGTTTTGTGCGTTTGTCCGCTCGTTTCATTCAAAAAAAAAACTCGGATAGATTTTTCCGTAAAGAATGATAGTAAATACTAAGTTATTCAGATACAAATCTAAATTTGTATACGTTTTAAAATATTTCTCAACAATATTTGTTTTTCCCATAAAACTCATGTTTCGTGCGTTTGTTCATTCATTTCATTCAAAAAAAAAATCGGATAGATTTTTCGTAAAGAATGATATTAAATACTAAATTATTCGAGATACAAATCAAAATTCGTATACATTTTAAAATATTTCTTCACAATCTTTGTTTGCCCCAAAAACTCAAGTTTTGTTCGTTTGTCCGCTCGTTTCATTCAAAAAAAAAAAATCGGATAGATTTTCCGTAAAGAATGATAGTAAATACTAAATTATTGAGATACAAATCTAAATTTTCGAGACATTTTAGAATATTTCTCCACAATATTGGTTTTCCCCTTAAACTCAAGTTTCGTGCGTTTGTCCGCTCTTTTCATTCAAAAAAAAACTCGGATAGATTTTTTCGTAACGAATGATTGTAAATACCAAATTATTCGGATACAAATCAAAATTTGTATACATTTTAAAATATTTCTCCACAATCTTTGTTTCGCCCCTAAAACTCAAGTTTCGTGTGTTTGTCCGCTCGTTTCATTCAAAAAAAAAACTCGGATAGATTTTTCGTAAAGAATGATTGTAAATACTAAATTATTCATATACAAATCAAAATTTGTATTCATTTTAAAATATTTCTCCACAATCTTTGTTTGTCCCAAAAACTCAAGTTTTGTGCGTTTGTCCGCTCGTTTCATTCAAAAAAAAACGGATAGATTTTTCCGTAAAGAATGATAGTAAATACTAAATTATTCAGATACAAATCTAAATTTGTATACGCTTTAAAATATTTCTCAACAATATTTGTTTTTCCCCTAAAACTCATGTTTCGTGCGTTTGTTCATTCATTTCATCAAAAAAAACTCGGATAGATTTTTCGTAAAGAATGATATTAAATACTAAATTATTCAGATACAAATCAAAATTCGTATACATTTTAAAATATTTCTTCACAATCTTTGTTTGCCCCAAAAACTCAAGTTTTGTTCGTTTGTCCGCTCGTTTCATTCAAAAAAAAAAATCGGATAGATTTTCCGTAAAGAATGATAGTAAATACTAAATTATTGAGATACAAATCTAAATTTTCAGACATTTTAGAATATTTCTCCAGAATATTGTTTTTCCCCTTAAACTCAAGTTTCGTGCGTTTGTCCGCTCTTTTCATTCAAAAAAAACTCGGATAGATTTTTTCGTAAAGAATGATTGTAAATACCAAATTATTCGGATACAAATCAAAATTTGTATACATTTTAAAATATTTCTCCACAATCTTTGTTTTCCCCCTAAAACTCAAGTTTCGTGTGTTTGTCCGCTCGTTTCATTCAAAAAAAAAAAAACGGATAGATTTTTCGTAAAGAATGATTGTAAATACTAAATTATTCATATACAAATCAAAATTTGTATTCATTTTAAAATATTTCTCCACAATCTTTGTTTGTCCCAAAAACTCAAGTTTTGTGCGTTTGTCCGCTCGTTTCATTCAAAAAAAAACTCGGATAGATTTTTCCGTAAAGAATGATAGTAAATACTAAATTATTCAGATACAAATCTAAATTTGTATACGCTTTAAAATATTTCTCAACAATATTTGTTTTTCCCCTAAAACTCATGTTTCGTGCGTTTGTTCATTCATTTCATCAAAAAAAAACTCGGATAGATTTTTCGTAAAGAATGATATTAAATACTAAATTATTCAGATACAAATCAAAATTCGTATACATTTTAAAATATTTCTTCACAATCTTTGTTTGCCCCAAAAACTCAAGTTTTGTTCGTTTGTCCGCTCGTTTCATTCAAAAAAAAAAAACTCGGATAGATTTTCCGTAAAGAATGATAGTAAATACTACATTATTGAGATACAAATCAAAATTTTCAGTATACATTTTAGAATATTTCTCCACAATATTTGTTTTTCCCCTTAAACTCAAGTTTCGTGTGTTTGTCCGCTCTTTTCATTCAAAAAAAAAAAAACTCGGATAGATTTTTCGTAAAGAATGATTGTAAATACTAAATTATTCATATACAAATCAAAATTTGTATTCATTTTAAAATATTTCTCCACAATCTTTGTTTGTCCCAAAAACTCAAGTTTTGTGCGTTTGTCCGCTCGTTTCATTCAAAAAAAACTCGGATAGATTTTTCCGTAAAGAATGATAGTAAATACTAAATTATTCAGATACAAATCTAAATTTGTATACGCTTTAAAATATTTCTCAACAATATTTGTTTTTCCCCTAAAACTCATGTTTCGTGCGTTTGTTCATTCATTTCATCAAAAAAAAAACTCGGATAGATTTTTCGTAAAGAATGATATTAAATACTAAATTATTCAGATACAAATCAAAATTCGTATACATTTTAAAATATTTCTTCACAATCTTTGTTTGCCCCAAAAACTCAAGTTTTGTTCGTTTGTCCGCTCGTTTCATTCAAAAAAAAAAAACTCGGATAGATTTTCCGTAAAGAATGATAGTAAATACTAAATTATTGAGATACAAATCTAAATTTTCAGACATTTTAGAATATTTCTCCAGAATATTGTTTTTCCCCTTAAACTCAAGTTTCGTGCGTTTGTCCGCTCTTTTCATTCAAAAAAAACTCGGATAGATTTTTTCGTAACGAATGATTGTAAATACCAAATTATTCGGATACAAATCAAAATTTGTATACATTTTAAAATATTTCTCCACAATCTTTGTTTCGCCCCTAAAACTCAAGTTTCGTGTGTTTGTCCGCTCGTTTCAGTCAAAAAAAAACTCGGATAGATTTTTCGTAAAGAATGATTGTAAATACTAAATTATTCATATACAAATCAAAATTTGTATTCATTTTAAAATATTTCTCCACAATCTTTGTTTGTCCCAAAAACTCAAGTTTTGTGCGTTTGTCCGCTCGTTTCATTCAAAAAAAAAGCTCGGATAGATTTTTCCGTAAAGAATGATAGTAAATACTAAATTATTCAGATACAAATCTAAATTTGTATACGCTTTAAAATATTTCTCAACAATATTTGTTTTTCCCCTAAAACTCATGTTTCGTGCGTTTGTTCATTCATTTCATCAAAAAAAAACGGATAGATTTTTCGTAAAGAATGATATTAAATACTAAATTATTCAGATACAAATCAAAATTCGTATACATTTTAAAATATTTCTTCACAATCTTTGTTTGCCCCAAAAACTCAAGTTTTGTTCGTTTGTCCGCTCGTTTCATTCAAAAAAAAAAAACTCGGATAGATTTTTCGTAAAGAATGATAGTAAATACTAAATTATTGAGATACAAATCAAAATTTGTCATACATTTTAAAATATTTCTCCACAATATTGTTTTTCCCCTTAAACTCAAGTTTCGTGCGTTTGTCCGCTCTTTTCATTCAAAAAAAAAAAACTCGGATAGATTTTTCGTAAAGAATGATTGTAAATACTAAATTATTCATATACAAATCAAAATTTGTATTCATTTTAAAATATTTCTCCACAATCTTTGTTTGTCCCAAAAACTCAAGTTTTGTGCGTTTGTCCGCTCGTTTCATTCAAAAAAAAGCTCGGATAGATTTTTCCGTAAAGAATGATAGTAAATACTAAATTATTCAGATACAAATCTAAATTTGTATACGCTTTAAAATATTTCTCAACAATATTTGTTTTTCCCCTAAAACTCATGTTTCGTGCGTTTGTTCATTCATTTCATCAAAAAAAAAACTCGGATAGATTTTTCGTAAAGAATGATATTAAATACTAAATTATTCAGATACAAATCAAAATTCGTATACATTTTAAAATATTTCTTCACAATCTTTGTTTGCCCCAAAAACTCAAGTTTTGTTCGTTTGTCCGCTCGTTTCATTCAAAAAAAAAAACTCGGATAGATTTTCCGTAAAGAATGATAGTAAATACTAAATTATTGAGATACAAATCTAAATTTTCAGACATTTTAGAATATTTCTCCAGAATATTGTTTTTCCCCTTAAACTCAAGTTTCGTGCGTTTGTCCGCTCTTTTCATTCAAAAAAAACTCGGATAGATTTTTTCGTAAAGAATGATTGTAAATACCAAATTATTCGGATACAAATCAAAATTTGTATACATTTTAAAATATTTCTCCACAATCTTTGTTTCGCCCCTAAAACTCAAGTTTCGTGTGTTTGTCCGCTCGTTTCATCAAAAAAAAAAAACTCGGATAGATTTTTCGTAAAGAATGATTGTAAATACTAAATTATTCATATACAAATCAAAATTTGTATTCATTTTAAAATATTTCTCCACAATCTTTGTTTGTCCCAAAAACTCAAGTTTTGTGCGTTTGTCCGCTCGTTTCATTCAAAAAAAAGCTCGGATAGATTTTTCCGTAAAGAATGATAGTAAATACTAAATTATTCAGATACAAATCTAAATTTGTATACGCTTTAAAATATTTCTCAACAATATTTGTTTTTCCCCTAAAACTCATGTTTCGTGCGTTTGTTCATTCATTTCATCAAAAAAAACTCGGATAGATTTTTCGTAAAGAATGATATTAAATACTAAATTATTCAGATACAAATCAAAATTCGTATACATTTTAAAATATTTCTTCACAATCTTTGTTTGCCCCAAAAACTCAAGTTTTGTTCGTTTGTCCGCTCGTTTCATTCAAAAAAAAAAACTCGGTTAGATTTTCCGTAAAGAATGATAGTAAATACTACATTATTGAGATACAAATCTAAATTTTCAGACATTTTAGAATATTTCCCCAGAATATTGTTTTTCCCCTTAAACTCAAGTTTCGTGTGTTTGTCCGCAAATTTCAGTCAAAAAAAACTCGGATAGATTTTTCGTAAAGAATGATTGTAAATACTAAATTATTCATATACAAATCAAAATTTGTATTCATTTTAAAATATTTCTCCACAATCTTTGTTTGTCCCAAAAACTCAAGTTTTGTGCGTTTGTCCGCTCGTTTCATTCAAAAAAAAACGGATAGATTTTTCCGTAAAGAATGATAGTAAATACTAAATTATTCGAGATACAAATCTAAATTTGTATACGCTTTAAAATATTTCTCAACAATATTTGTTTTTCCCCTAAAACTCATGTTTCGTGCGTTTGTTCATTCATTTCATCAAAAAAAACTCGGATAGATTTTTCGTAAAGAATGATATTAAATACTAAATTATTCAGATACAAATCAAAATTCGTATACATTTTAAAATATTTCTTCACAATCTTTGTTTGCCCCAAAAACTCAAGTTTTGTTCGTTTGTCCGCTCGTTTCATTCAAAAAAAAAAAACTCGGATAGATTTTACCGTAAAGAATGATAGTAAATACTAAATTATTGAGATACAAATCTAAATTTTCAGACATTTTAGAATATTTCTCCAGAATATTGTTTTTCCCCTTAAACTCAAGTTTCGTGCGTTTGTCCGCTCTTTTCATTCAAAAAAAACTCGGATAGATTTTTTCGTAACGAATGATTGTAAATACCAAATTATTCGGATACAAATCAAAATTTGTATACATTTTAAAATATTTCTCCACAATCTTTGTTTCGCCCCTAAAACTCAAGTTTCGTGTGTTTGTCCGCTCGTTTCAGTCAAAAAAAAACTCGGATAGATTTTTCGTAAAGAATGATTGTAAATACTAAATTATTCATATACAAATCAAAATTTGTATTCATTTTAAAATATTTCTCCACAATCTTTGTTTGTCCCAAAAACTCAAGTTTTGTGCGTTTGTCCGCTCGTTTCATTCAAAAAAAAACTCGGATAGATTTTTCCGTAAAGAATGATAGTAAATACTAAATTATTCAGATACAAATCTAAATTTGTATACGCTTTAAAATATTTCTCAACAATATTTGTTTTTCCCCTAAAACTCATGTTTCGTGCGTTTGTTCATTCATTTCATCAAAAAAAACTCGGATAGATTTTTCGTAAAGAATGATATTAAATACTAAATTATTCAGATACAAATCAAAATTCGTATACATTTTAAAATATTTCTTCACAATCTTTGTTTGCCCCAAAAACTCAAGTTTTGTTCGTTTGTCCGCTCGTTTCATTCAAAAAAAAAAAAAACGGATAGATTTTTCGTAAAGAATGATAGTAAATACTAAATTATTGAGATACAAATCAAAATTTTCATACATTTTAGAATATTTCTCCACAATATTTGTTTTTCCCCTTAAACTCAAGTTTCGTGCGTTTGTCCGCTCATTTTCATTCAAAAAAAAAACTCGGATAGATTTTTTCGTAAAGAATGATTGTAAATACTAAATTATTCATATACAAATCAAAATTTGTATTCATTTTAAAATATTTCTCCACAATCTTTGTTTGTCCCAAAAACTCAAGTTTTGTGCGTTTGTCCGCTCGTTTCATTCAAAAAAAAAAACTCGGATAGATTTTTCCGTAAAGAATGATAGTAAATACTAAATTATTCAGATACAAATCTAAATTTGTATACGCTTTAAAATATTTCTCAACAATATTTGTTTTTCCCCTAAAACTCATGTTTCGTGCGTTTGTTCATTTATTTCATCAAAAAAAAAATCGGATAGATTTTTCGTAAAGAATGATATTAAATACTAAATTATTCAGATACAAATCAAAATTCGTATACATTTTAAAATATTTCTTCACAATCTTTGTTTGCCCCAAAAACTCAAGTTTTGTTCGTTTGTCCGCTCGTTTCATTCAAAAAAAAAAACTCGGATAGATTTTACCGTAAAGAATGATAGTAAATACTAAATTATTGAGATACAAATCTAAATTTTCAGACATTTTAAAATATTTCTCCACAATATTTGTTTTTCCCCTTAAACTCAAGTTTCGTGCGTTTGTCCGCTCTTTTCATTCAAAAAAAAAAACGGATAGATTTTTTCGTAATGAATGATTGTAAATACCAAATTATTCGGATACAAATCAAAATTTGTATACGTTTTAAAATATTTCTCAACAATATTTGTTTTTCCCCTAAAACTCATGTTTCGTGCGTTTGTTCATTCATTTCATCAAAAAAAAACTCGGATAGATTTTTCGTAAAGAATGATATTAAATACTAAATTATTCAGATACAAATCAAAATTCGTATACATTTTAAATATTTCTTCACAATCTTTGTTTGCCCCAAAAACTCAAGTTTTGTTCGTTTGTCCGCTCGTTTCATTCAAAAAAAAAAAACTCGGATAGATTTTTCCGTAAAGAATGATAGTAAATACTAAATTTTTCAGATACAAATCTAAATTTTAATACATTTTAGAATATTTCTCCAGAATATTGTTTTTCCCCTTAAACTCAAGTTTCGTGCGTTTGTCCGCTCTTTTCATTCAAAAAAAAAACGGATAGATTTTTTCGTAAAGAATGATTGTAAATACCAAATTATTCGGATACAAATCAAAATTTGTATACATTTTAAAATATTTCTCCACAATCTTTGTTTCGCCCCTAAAACTCAAGTTTCGTGCGTTTGTCCGCTCGTTTCATTCAAAAAAAAAAAACGGATAGATTTTTCGTAAAGAATGATTGTAAATACTAAATTATTCATATACAAATCAAAATTTGTATTCATTTTAAAATATTTCTCCACAATCTTTGTTTGTCCCAAAAACTCAAGTTTTGTGCGTTTGTCCGCTCGTTTCATTCAAAAAAAAACTCGGATAGATTTTTCCGTAAAGAATGATAGTAAATACTAAATTATTCGATACAAATCTAAATTTGTATACGCTTTAAAATATTTCTCAACAATATTTGTTTTTCCCCTAAAACTCATGTTTCGTGCGTTTGTTCATTCATTTCATCAAAAAAAAAACTCGGATAGATTTTTCGTAAAGAATGATATTAAATACTAAATTATTCGAGATACAAATCAAAATTCGTATACATTTTAAAATATTTCTTCACAATCTTTGTTTGCCCCAAAAACTCAAGTTTTGTTCGTTTGTCCGCTCGTTTCATTCAAAAAAAAAAAAACTCGGATAGATTTTCCGTAAAGAATGATAGTAAATACTAAATTATTGAGATACAAATCTAAATTTTCAGACATTTTAGAATATTTCTCCAGAATATTGTTTTTCCCCTTAAACTCAAGTTTCGTGCGTTTGTCCGCTCTTTTCATTCAAAAAAAACTCGGATAGATTTTTTCGTAACGAATGATTGTAAATACCAAATTATTCAGATACAAATCAAAATTTGTATACATTTTAAAATATTTCTCCACAATCTTTGTTTCGCCCCTAAAACTCAATTTTCGTGCGTTTGTCCGCTCGTTTCAGTCAAAAAAAAAGTCGGATAGATTTTTCGTAAAGAATGATTGTAAATACTAAATTATTCATATACAAATCAAAATTTGTATTCATTTTAAAATATTTCTCCACAATCTTTGTTTGTCCCAAAAACTCAAGTTTTGTGCGTTTGTCCGCTCGTTTCATTCAAAAAAAAACTCGGATAGATTTTTCCGTAAAGAATGATAGTAAATACTAAATTATTCAGATACAAATCTAAATTTGTATACGCTTTAAAATATTTCTCAACAATATTTGTTTTTCCCCTAAAACTCATGTTTCGTGCGTTTGTTCATTCATTTCATCAAAAAAAAAACGGATAGATTTTTCGTAAAGAATGATATTAAATACTAAATTATTCGAGATACAAATCAAAATTCGTATACATTTTAAAATATTTCTTCACAATCTTTGTTTGCCCCAAAAACTCAAGTTTTGTTCGTTTGTCCGCTCGGTTTCATTCAAAAAAAAAAAACTCGGATAGATTTTCCGTAAAGAATGATAGTAAATACTAAATTATTGAGATACAAATCTAAATTTTCAGGCATTTTAGAATATTTCTCCAGAATATTGTTTTTCCCCTTAAACTCAAGTTTCGTGCGTTTGTCCGCTCTTTTCATTCAAAAAAAACTCGGATAGATTTTTTCGTAACGAATGATTGTAAATACCAAATTATTCGGATACAAATCAAAATTTGTATACATTTTAAAATATTTCTCCACAATCTTTGTTTCGCCCCTAAAACTCAAGTTTCGTGTGTTTGTCCGCTCGTTTCAGTCAAAAAAAAAAACTCGGATAGATTTTTCGTAAAGAATGATTGTAAATACTAAATTATTCATATACAAATCAAAATTTGTATTCATTTTAAAATATTTCTCCACAATCTTTGTTTGTCCCAAAAACTCAAGTTTTGTGCGTTTGTCCGCTCGTTTCATTCAAAAAAAAGCTCGGATAGATTTTTCCGTAAAGAATGATAGTAAATACTAAATTATTCAGATACAAATCTAAATTTGTATACGCTTTAAAATATTTCTCAACAATATTTGTTTTTCCCCTAAAACTCATGTTTCGTGCGTTTGTTCATTCATTTCATCAAAAAAAAACTCGGATAGATTTTTCGTAAAGAATGATATTAAATACTAAATTATTCAGATACAAATCAAAATTCGTATACATTTTAAAATATTTCTTCACAATCTTTGTTTGCCCCAAAAACTCAAGTTTTGTTCGTTTGTCCGCTCGTTTCATTCAAAAAAAAAAAAAATAGATTTTTCGTAAAGAATGATAGTAAATACTAAATTATTGAGATACAAATCTAAATTTTCGGACATTTTAGAATATTTCTCCCGAATATTGTTTTTCCCCTTAAACTCAAGTTTCGTGCGTTTGTCCGCTCTTTTCATTCAAAAAAAAACGGATAGATTTTTTCGTAACGAATGATTGTAAATACCAAATTATTCGGATACAAATCAAAATTTGTATACATTTTAAAATATTTCTCCACAATCTTTGTTTCGCCCCTAAAACTCAAGTTTCGTGCGTTTGTCCGCTCGTTTCAGTCAAAAAAAAAAACTCGGATAGATTTTTCGTAAAGAATGATTGTAAATACTAAATTATTCATATACAAATCAAAATTTGTATTCATTTTAAAATATTTCTCCACAATCTTTGTTTGTCCCAAAAACTCAAGTTTTGTGCGTTTGTCCGCTCGTTTCATTCAAAAAAAAACAGGATAGATTTTTCCGTAAAGAATGATAGTAAATACTAAATTATTCGAGATACAAATCTAAATTTGTATACGCTTTAAAATATTTCTCAACAATATTTGTTTTTCCCCTAAAACTCATGTTTCGTGCGTTTGTTCATTCATTTCATCAAAAAAAAACTCGGATAGATTTTTCGTAAAGAATGATATTAAATACTAAATTATTCTGATACAAATCAAAATTCGTATACATTTTAAATATTTCTTCACAATCTTTGTTTGCCCCAAAAACTCAAGTTTTGTTCGTTTGTCCGCTCGTTTCATTCAAAAAAAAAAAAACTCGGATAGATTTTCCGTAAAGAATGATAGTAAATACTAAATTATTGAGATACAAATCTAAATTTTCAGACATTTTAGAATATTTCTCCAGAATATTGTTTTTCCCCTTAAACTCAAGTTTCGTGCGTTTGTCCGCTCTTTTCATTCAAAAAAAACTCGGATAGATTTTTTCGTAACGAATGATTGTAAATACCAAATTATTCGGATACAAATCAAAATTTGTATACATTTTAAAATATTTCTCCACAATCTTTGTTTCGCCCCTAAAACTCAAGTTTCGTGCGTTTGTTTGCCGCTCGTTTCAGTCAAAAAAAAAACTCGGATAGATTTTTCGTAAAGAATGATTGTAAATACTAAATTATTCATATACAAATCAAAATTTGTATTCATTTTAAAATATTTCTCCACAATCTTTGTTTGTCCCAAAAACTCAAGTTTTGTGCGTTTGTCCGCTCGTTTCATTCAAAAAAAACTCGGATAGATTTTTCCGTAAAGAATGATAGTAAATACTAAATTATTCGAGATACAAATCTAAATTTGTATACGCTTTAAAATATTTCTCAACAATATTTGTTTTTCCCCTAAAACTCATGTTTCGTGCGTTTGTTCATTCATTTCATCAAAAAAAAACTCGGATAGATTTTTCGTAAAGAATGATATTAAATACTAAATTATTCGAGATACAAATCAAAATTCGTATACATTTTAAAATATTTCTTCACAATCTTTGTTTGCCCCAAAAACTCAAGTTTTGTTCGTTTGTCCGCTCGTTTCATTCAAAAAAAAAAAACTCGGATAGATTTTCCGTAAAGAATGATAGTAAATACTAAATTATTGAGATACAAATCTAAATTTTCAGGCATTTTAGAATATTTCTCCAGAATATTGTTTTTCCCCTTAAACTCAAGTTTCGTGCGTTTGTCCGCTCTTTTCATTCAAAAAAAACTCGGATAGATTTTTTCGTAACGAATGATTGTAAATACCAAATTATTCGGATACAAATCAAAATTTGTATACATTTTAAAATATTTCTCCACAATCTTTGTTTCGCCCCTAAAACTCAAGTTTCGTGCGTTTGTCCGCTCGTTTCAGTCAAAAAAAAACGCGGATAGATTTTTCGTAAAGAATGATTGTAAATACTAAATTATTCATATACAAATCAAAATTTGTATTCATTTTAAAATATTTCTCCACAATCTTTGTTTGTCCCAAAAACTCAAGTTTTGTGCGTTTGTCCGCTCGTTTCATTCAAAAAAAAACTCGGATAGATTTTTCCGTAAAGAATGATAGTAAATACTAAATTATTCGAGATACAAATCTAAATTTGTATACGCTTTAAAATATTTCTCAACAATATTTGTTTTTCCCCTAAAACTCATGTTTCGTGCGTTTGTTCATTCATTTCATCAAAAAAAACTCGGATAGATTTTTCGTAAAGAATGATATTAAATACTAAATTATTCGAGATACAAATCAAAATTCGTATACATTTTAAAATATTTCTTCACAATCTTTGTTTGCCCCAAAAACTCAAGTTTTGTTCGTTTGTCCGCTCGTTTCATTCAAAAAAAAAAAAAACGGATAGATTTTCCGTAAAGAATGATAGTAAATACTAAATTATTGAGATACAAATCTAAATTTTCGGACATTTTAGAATATTTCTCCAGAATATTGTTTTTCCCCTTAAACTCAAGTTTCGTGCGTTTGTCCGCTCTTTTCATTCAAAAAAAACTCGGATAGATTTTTTCGTAACGAATGATTGTAAATACCAAATTATTCGGATACAAATCAAAATTTGTATACATTTTAAAATATTTCTCCACAATCTTTGTTTCGCCCCTAAAACTCAAGTTTCGTGCGTTTGTCCGCTCGTTTCAGTCAAAAAAAAAAAAAAATAGATTTTTCGTAAAGAATGATTGTAAATACTAAATTATTCATATACAAATCAAAATTTGTATTCATTTTAAAATATTTCTCCACAATCTTTGTTTGTCCCAAAAACTCAAGTTTTGTGCGTTTGTCCGCTCGTTTCATTCAAAAAAAAAACTGGATAGATTTTTCCGTAAAGAATGATAGTAAATACTAAATTATTCGAGATACAAATCTAAATTTGTATACGCTTTAAAATATTTCTCAACAATATTTGTTTTTCCCCTAAAACTCATGTTTCGTGCGTTTGTTCATTCATTTCATCAAAAAAAAATCGGATAGATTTTTCGTAAAGAATGATATTAAATACTAAATTATTCGAGATACAAATCAAAATTCGTATACATTTTAAAATATTTCTTCACAATCTTTGTTTGCCCCAAAAACTCAAGTTTTGTTCGTTTGTCCGCTCGTTTCATTCAAAAAAAAAAAACTCGGATAGATTTTCCGTAAAGAATGATAGTAAATACTAAATTATTGAGATACAAATCTAAATTTTCAGACATTTTAGAATATTTCTCCAGAATATTGTTTTTCCCCTTAAACTCAAGTTTCGTGCGTTTGTCCGCTCTTTTCATTCAAAAAAAACTCGGATAGATTTTTTTGTAACGAATGATTGTAAATACCAAATTATTCGGATACAAATCAAAATTTGTATACATTTTAAAATATTTCTCCACAATCTTTGTTTCGCCCCTAAAACTCAAGTTTTCGTGCGTTTGTCCGCTCGTTTCAGTCAAAAAAAAAAACTCGGATAGATTTTTCGTAAAGAATGATTGTAAATACTAAATTATTCATATACAAATCAAAATTTGTATTCATTTTAAAATATTTCTCCACAATCTTTGTTTGTCCCAAAAACTCAAGTTTTGTGCGTTTGTCCGCTCGTTTCATTCAAAAAAAACCGGGGATAGATTTTTCCGTAAAGAATGATAGTAAATACTAAATTATTCGAGATACAAATCTAAATTTGTATACGCTTTAAAATATTTCTCAACAATATTTGTTTTTCCCCTAAAACTCATGTTTCGTGCGTTTGTTCATTCATTTCATCAAAAAAAAACTCGGATAGATTTTTCGTAAAGAATGATATTAAATACTAAATTATTCGAGATACAAATCAAAATTCGTATACATTTTAAAATATTTCTTCACAATCTTTGTTTGCCCCAAAAACTCAAGTTTTGTTCGTTTGTCCGCTCGTTTCATTCAAAAAAAAAAACAGATAGATTTTCCGTAAAGAATGATAGTAAATACTAAATTATTGAGATACAAATCTAAATTTTCAGACATTTTAGAATATTTCTCCAGAATATTGTTTTTCCCCTTAAACTCAAGTTTCGTGCGTTTGTCCGCTCTTTTCATTCAAAAAAAAACGGATAGATTTTTTCGTAACGAATGATTGTAAATACCAAATTATTCGGATACAAATCAAAATTTGTATACATTTTAAAATATTTCTCCACAATCTTTGTTTCGCCCCTAAAACTCAAGTTTTCGTGCGTTTGTCCGCTCGTTTCGAGTCAAAAAAAAAACGGATAGATTTTTCGTAAAGAATGATTGTAAATACTAAATTATTCATATACAAATCAAAATTTGTATTCATTTTAAAATATTTCTCCACAATCTTTGTTTGTCCCAAAAACTCAAGTTTTGTGCGTTTGTCCGCTCGTTTCATTCAAAAAAAAAGCTCGGATAGATTTTTCCGTAAAGAATGATAGTAAATACTAAATTATTCGAGATACAAATCTAAATTTGTATACGCTTTAAAATATTTCTCAACAATATTTGTTTTTCCCCTAAAACTCATGTTTCGTGCGTTTGTTCATTCATTTCATCAAAAAAAAACTCGGATAGATTTTTCGTAAAGAATGATATTAAATACTAAATTATTCAGATACAAATCAAAATTCGTATACATTTTAAAATATTTCTTCACAATCTTTGTTTGCCCCAAAAACTCAAGTTTTGTTCGTTTGTCCGCTCGTTTCATTCAAAAAAAAAAAAAACTCGGATAGATTTTCCGTAAAGAATGATAGTAAATACTACATTATTGAGATACAAATCTAAATTTTCAGACATTTTAGAATATTTCTCCAGAATATTGTTTTTCCCCTTAAACTCAAGTTTCGTGCGTTTGTCCGCTCTTTTCATTCAAAAAAAACTCGGATAGATTTTTTCGTAACGAATGATTGTAAATACCAAATTATTCGGATACAAATCAAAATTTGTATACATTTTAAAATATTTCTCCACAATCTTTGTTTCGCCCCTAAAACTCAAGTTTCGTGCGTTTGTCCGCTCGTTTCGTTCAAAAAAAAAAACTCGGATAGATTTTTCGTAAAGAATGATTGTAAATACTAAATTATTCATATACAAATCAAAATTTGTATTCATTTTAAAATATTTCTCCACAATCTTTGTTTGTCCCAAAAACTCAAGTTTTGTGCGTTTGTCCGCTCGTTTCATTCAAAAAAAAAGCTCGGATAGATTTTTCCGTAAAGAATGATAGTAAATACTAAATTATTCGAGATACAAATCTAAATTTGTATACGCTTTAAAATATTTCTCAACAATATTTGTTTTTCCCCTAAAACTCATGTTTCGTGCGTTTGTTCATTCATTTCATCAAAAAAAATGGGGATAGATTTTTCGTAAAGAATGATATTAAATACTAAATTATTCGAGATACAAATCAAAATTCGTATACATTTTAAAATATTTCTTCACAATCTTTGTTTGCCCCAAAAACTCAAGTTTTGTTCGTTTGTCCGCTCGTTTCATTCAAAAAAAAAAAAAACTCGGATAGATTTTCCGTAAAGAATGATAGTAAATACTAAATTATTGAGATACAAATCTAAATTTTCAGGCATTTTAGAATATTTCTCCAGAATATTGTTTTTCCCCTTAAACTCAAGTTTCGTGCGTTTGTCCGCTCTTTTCATTCAAAAAAAACTCGGATAGATTTTTTCGTAACGAATGATTGTAAATACCAAGTTATTCAGATACAAATCAAAATTTGTATACATTTTAAAATATTTCTCCACAATCTTTGTTTCGCCCCTAAAACTCAAGTTTTGTGCGTTTGTCCGCTCGTTTCATTCAAAAAAAAAAAACGGATAGATTTTTCCGTAAAGAATGATTGTAAATACTAAATTATTCATATACAAATCAAAATTTGTATTCATTTTAAAATATTTCTCCACAATCTTTGTTTGTCCCAAAAACTCAAGTTTTGTGCGTTTGTCCATTCGTTTCATTCAAAAAAAAAATCGGATAGATTTTTCCGTAAAGAATGATAGTAAATACTAAATTATTCAGATACAAATCAAATTTGTATACGCTTTAAAATATTTCTCAACAATATTTGTTTTTCCCCTAAAACTCATGTTTCGGCGTTTGTTCATTCATTTCAAAAAAAAAAATTTTTTTTTTTTTTTGTAAAGAATGATATTAAATACTAAATTATTCAGATACAAATCAAAATTCGTATACATTTTAAAATATTTCTTCACAATCTTTGTTTGCCCCAAAAACTCAAGTTTTGTTCGTTTGTCCGCTCGTTTCATTCAAAAAAAAAAACTCGGATAGATTTTCCGTAAAGAATGATAGTAAATACTAAATTATTGAGATACAAATCTAAATTTTCAGACATTTTAGAATATTTCTCCAGAATATTGTTTTTCCCCTTAAACTCAAGTTTCGTGCGTTTGTCCGCTCTTTTCATTCAAAAAAAACTCGGATAGATTTTTTCGTAACGAATGATTGTAAATACCAAATTATTCGGATACAAATCAAAATTTGTATACATTTTAAAATATTTCTCCACAATCTTTGTTTCGCCCCTAAAACTCAATTTTCGTGCGTTTGTCCGCTCGTTTCAGTCAAAAAAAAAAACTCGGATAGATTTTTCGTAAAGAATGATTGTAAATACTAAATTATTCATATACAAATCAAAATTTGTATTCATTTTAAAATATTTCTCCACAATCTTTGTTTGTCCCAAAAACTCAAGTTTTGTGCGTTTGTCCGCTCGTTTCATTCAAAAAAAACTCGGATAGATTTTTCCGTAAAGAATGATAGTAAATACTAAATTATTCGAGATACAAATCTAAATTTGTATACGCTTTAAAATATTTCTCAACAATATTTGTTTTTCCCCTAAAACTCATGTTTCGTGCGTTTGTTCATTCATTTCATCAAAAAAAAATCGGATAGATTTTTCGTAAAGAATGATATTAAATACTAAATTATTCGGATACAAATCAAAATTCGTATACATTTTAAAATATTTCTTCACAATCTTTGTTTGCCCCAAAAAACTCAAGTTTTGTTCGTTTGTCCGCCTCGTTTCATTCAAAAAAAAAACTCGGATAGATTTTCCGTAAAGAATGATAGTAAATACTACATTATTGAGATACAAATCTAAATTTTCAGACATTTTAGAATATTTCTCCAGAATATTGTTTTTCCCCTTAAACTCAAGTTTCGTGCGTTTGTCCGCTCTTTTCATTCAAAAAAAAACTCGGATAGATTTTTTCGTAACGAATGATTGTAAATACCAAATTATTCGGATACAAATCAAAATTTGTATACATTTTAAAATATTTCTCCACAATCTTTGTTTCGCCCCTAAAACTCAAGTTTCGTGCGTTTGTCCGCTCGTTTCAGTCAAAAAAAAAAAAACGGATAGATTTTTCGTAAAGAATGATTGTAAATACTAAATTATTCATATACAAATCAAAATTTGTATTCATTTTAAAATATTTCTCCACAATCTTTGTTTGTCCCAAAAACTCAAGTTTTGTGCGTTTGTCCGCTCGTTTCATTCAAAAAAAAACTCGGATAGATTTTTCCGTAAAGAATGATAGTAAATACTAAATTATTCGAGATACAAATCTAAATTTGTATACGCTTTAAAATATTTCTCAACAATATTTGTTTTTCCCCTAAAACTCATGTTTCGTGCGTTTGTTCATTCATTTCATCAAAAAAAAACTCGGATAGATTTTTCGTAAAGAATGATATTAAATACTAAATTATTCGAGATACAAATCAAAATTCGTATACATTTTAAAATATTTCTTCACAATCTTTGTTTGCCCCAAAAACTCAAGTTTTGTTCGTTTGTCCGCTCGTTTCATTCAAAAAAAAAAAACGGATAGATTTTCCGTAAAGAATGATAGTAAATACTAAATTATTGAGATACAAATCTAAATTTTCAGACATTTTAGAATATTTCTCCAGAATATTGTTTTTCCCCTTAAACTCAAGTTTCGTGCGTTTGTCCGCTCTTTTCATTCAAAAAAACTCGGATAGATTTTTTCGTAACGAATGATTGTAAATACCAAATTATTCGGATACAAATCAAAATTTGTATACATTTTAAAATATTTCTCCACAATCTTTGTTTCGCCCCTAAAACTCAAGTTTCGTGCGTTTGTCCGCTCGTTTCAGTCAAAAAAAAACACGGATAGATTTTTCGTAAAGAATGATTGTAAATACTAAATTATTCATATACAAATCAAAATTTGTATTCATTTTAAAATATTTCTCCACAATCTTTGTTTGTCCCAAAAACTCAAGTTTTGTGCGTTTGTCCGCTCGTTTCATTCAAAAAAAAAGCTTGGATAGATTTTTCCGTAAAGAATGATAGTAAATACTAAATTATTCGATACAAATCTAAATTTGTATACGCTTTAAAATATTTCTCAACAATATTTGTTTTTCCCCTAAAACTCATGTTTCGTGCGTTTGTTCATTCATTTCATCAAAAAAAAATCGGATAGATTTTTCGTAAAGAATGATATTAAATACTAAATTATTCAGATACAAATCAAAATTCGTATACATTTTAAAATATTTCTTCACAATCTTTGTTTGCCCCAAAAACTCAAGTTTTGTTCGTTTGTCCGCTCGTTTCATTCAAAAAAAAAAAAAACGGATAGATTTTCCGTAAAGAATGATAGTAAATACTAAATTATTGAGATACAAATCTAAATTTTCAGACATTTTAGAATATTTCTCCGAATATTGTTTTTCCCCTTAAACTCAAGTTTCGTGCGTTTGTCCGCTCTTTTCATTCAAAAAAAACTCGGATAGATTTTTTCGTAACGAATGATTGTAAATACCAAATTATTCGGATACAAATCAAAATTTGTATACATTTTAAAATATTTCTCCACAATCTTTGTTTCGCCCCTAAAACTCAAGTTTCGTGCGTTTGTCCGCTCGTTTCAGTCAAAAAAAAAACTCGGATAGATTTTTCGTAAAGAATGATTGTAAATACTAAATTATTCATATACAAATCAAAATTTGTATTCATTTTAAAATATTTCTCCACAATCTTTGTTTGTCCCAAAAACTCAAGTTTTGTGCGTTTGTCCGCTCGTTTCATTCAAAAAAAAACTCGGATAGATTTTTCCGTAAAGAATGATAGTAAATACTAAATTATTCGAGATACAAATCTAAATTTGTATACGCTTTAAAATATTTCTCAACAATATTTGTTTTTCCCCTAAAACTCATGTTTCGTGCGTTTGTTCATTCATTTCATCAAAAAAAAACTCGGATAGATTTTTCGTAAAGAATGATATTAAATACTAAATTATTCAGATACAAATCAAAATTCGTATACATTTTAAATATTTCTTCACAATCTTTGTTTGCCCCAAAAACTCAAGTTTTGTTCGTTTGTCCGCTCGTTTCATTCAAAAAAAAAAACTCGGATAGATTTTCCGTAAAGAATGATAGTAAATACTAAATTATTGAGATACAAATCTAAATTTTCAGACATTTTAGAATATTTCTCCAGAATATTGTTTTTCCCCTTAAACTCAAGTTTCGTGCGTTTGTCCGCTCTTTTCATTCAAAAAAAAACTCGGATAGATTTTTCCGTAAAGAATGATTGTAAATACTAAATTATTCGGATACAAATCAAAATTTGTATACATTTTAAAATATTTCTCCACAATCTTTGTTTCGCCCCTAAAACTCAAGTTTTGTGCGTTTGTCCGCTCGTTTCATTCAAAAAAAAAACGGATAGATTTTTCCGTAAAGAATGATAGTAAATACTAAATTATTCATATACAAATCAAAATTTGTATACATTTTAAAATATTTCTCCACAATATTTGTTTTTCCCCTAAAACTCAAGTTTTGTGCGTTTGTTCATTCATTTCATTCAAAAAAAAACTCGGATAGATTTTTCCGTAAAGAATGATATTAAATACTAAATTATTCGAGATACAAATCAAAATTTGTATACATTTTAAAATATTTCTTCACAATCTTTGTTTGCCCCAAAAACTCAAGTTTTGTTCGTTTGTCCGCTCGTTTCATTCAAAAAAAACCCCACAATTTTGTCGTTTGTCCGCTCGTTTCATTCAAAAAAAAAAAAACTCGGATAGATTTTCCGTAAAGAATGATAGTAAATACTAAATTATTGAGATACAAATCTAAATTTTCAGGACATTTTAGAATATTTCTCCAGAATATTGTTTTTCCCCTTAAACTCAAGTTTCGTGCGTTTGTCCGCTCTTTTCATTCAAAAAAAACTCGGATAGATTTTTTCGTAACGAATGATTGTAAATACCAAATTATTCGGATACAAATCAAAATTTGTATACATTTTAAAATATTTCTCCACAATCTTTGTTTCGCCCCTAAAACTCAAGTTTCGTGCGTTTGTCCGCTCGTTTCAGTCAAAAAAAACTCGGATAGATTTTTCGTAAAGAATGATTGTAAATACTAAATTATTCATATACAAATCAAAATTTGTATTCATTTTAAAATATTTCTCCACAATCTTTGTTTGTCCCAAAAACTCAAGTTTTGTGCGTTTGTCCGCTCGTTTCATTCAAAAAAAAACTCGGATAGATTTTTCCGTAAAGAATGATAGTAAATACTAAATTATTCAGATACAAATCTAAATTTGTATACGCTTTAAAATATTTCTCAACAATATTTGTTTTTCCCCTAAAACTCATGTTTCGTGCGTTTGTTCATTCATTTCATCAAAAAAAAATCGGATAGATTTTTCGTAAAGAATGATATTAAATACTAAATTATTCAGATACAAATCAAAATTCGTATACATTTTAAAATATTTCTTCACAATCTTTGTTTGCCCCAAAAACTCAAGTTTTGTTCGTTTGTCCGCTCGTTTCATTCAAAAAAAAAACTCGGATAGATTTTCCGTAAAGAATGATAGTAAATACTAAATTATTGAGATACAAATCTAAATTTTCAGGCATTTTAGAATATTTCTCCAGAATATTGTTTTTCCCCTTAAACTCAAGTTTCGTGCGTTTGTCCGCTCTTTTCATTCAAAAAAAACTCGGATAGATTTTTTCGTAACGAATGATTGTAAATACCAAATTATTCGGATACAAATCAAAATTTGTATACATTTTAAAATATTTCTCCACAATCTTTGTTTCGCCCCTAAAACTCAAGTTTCGTGCGTTTGTCCGCTCGTTTCAGTCAAAAAAAACTCGGATAGATTTTTCGTAAAGAATGATTGTAAATACTAAATTATTCATATACAAATCAAAATTTGTATTCATTTTAAAATATTTCTCCACAATCTTTGTTTGTCCCAAAAACTCAAGTTTTGTGCGTTCGTCCGCTCGTTTCATTCAAAAAAAAATTCGGATAGATTTTTCCGTAAAGAATGATAGTAAGTACTAAGTTATTCAGATACAAATCTGTAATGTGTATTTTTATACACATTTTTAGGGTTTTTATCATCTCAAATGCATTCTTAATTCACCTAAATGTATGAAAAATGCTTATAATCCATAAAACATGATTTGGAACCTCTTAATACATTTTTTATATTATTTTACAAGCGAAAAGGCCATAAGATGATGATTTCTACCCAAATTGCAAATCATGGGCCAAAGATGGCCAACCAAGTCTACCAAAACCCTACACAAATTCACCCAAATAACCGATTTTCAAACAAGCTCAAAATTGATCAAACTGCATATCCTTGGATTCAGTACGACGAGACGAATCGGTTGGTATTATTCTCCACCTCTGAAAACGCCGGCGATCGCCGGAATCCGCCAACCAACAACCAACCAGCCATGTTCCTGACCCGAGAAAGCTTCTTCGAGCAACCTTGCCTTCTACAGTCCACCATTCGAGCCAAAACCAAGCTCATTCTCTCCTCCATCGTCTACCCTTTCTAACCATATGAAGAACTCATTGAATGGTGCGGAATCGAGCGAGAAATCTGTGTTTGAGTAATCTGTTCGACGAAATCCTCAATGAACTTTTCAAACTGGATGATCCAACGGTCGGAATTTCGGCGAGGTGATGAATTCAATCGGTCTTCTCGCATTTTTCTCACACGGTGATGATGTTTGACGAGTCGAATAGCTTCAAGTGGGGTCTCTTAATGGATTCCGAAGCATCAATTCGATAGAAAAACAACTTGAAATCTCGTTTTGATTCACGATTTTGTGTTACGATGGGTTATTTTCGCCGAGTTCGGTTAATGGCGGAAATTCATGAATTAAGGGAAGAATTGACGTATAAAACGCAACGCAGAGCATCGTGAGGAAGTGAGGAAAGAAGCCTCGAATGCTAGAATGAACTGCTGCGGCTTAGAGAGCAAGGTTTGAGCTTGAACAGTCATCAATGGCGGACGTAAGCCGAAACCGGTTTCAAAATGGCCAAACTCAACGAATTCTCAACCGTTTGTTGCGCTTCAAAGCTCTGCGCGTTCGTGAGGATGAAAGGAAGCAAACTAGGTTGACAACTCGAGCTGAAATGAACTAGATGTCGAGTTTGATCACTGAGTTCGGAATCGGGTAAAATGGAGTTAGAACCCAATCAGGAAATGGATCCAAAATCCATCGTTGCGAAACCAAAACCCGTCGAAGATTGTTTTAGAACGGATTGCACGCTCGCACGCCACGTAAAATCGGAACAACCGTTAATTAAATTCAGCGCCATTCTTGCTCGAAATGACCCGTTTCACGCGCTTTCGACCCGTTCCGCCATAAAAGATCAA
>JAJHPC010000007.1:6057941-6124941 GCA_024447665.1 Juncus inflexus | reverse complement strand
CGAAACTTGAGTTTTTGGGGCAAACATTGATTGTGGAGAAATATTTTAAAATGAATACAAATTTTGATTTGTATATGAATAATTTAGTATTTACTATCATTCTTTACCAAAAATCTATCCGAGTTTTTTTCTGAATTAAAAGAGCGAACAAACGCACGAAAGATGAGATTGTGGAGAAATATTTTAAAATGTATACAATTTTTTGTTTTAATCTGAATAATTTAGTATTTAATATCATTCCTTATGAAAAATCTATCAGAGTTTTTTTGGATGAAATGAATGAACAAACGCACGAAACATGAGTTTTAGGGGCAAAACAAATATTGTGGAGAAATATTTTAAAACGTATAATACAAATTTAGATTTGTATCTGAATAATTTAGTATTTACTATCATTCTTTACTGAAAAATCTTTCCGAGTTTTTTTTTGAATGAAACGAGCGGACAAACGCACAAAACTTGGGTTTTTGGGACAAACAAAGATTGTGGAGAAATATTTTAAAATGAATACAAATTTTGATTTGTATACGAATAATTTAGTATTTACAATCATTCTTTACGAAAAATCTATCCGAGTTTTTTTTTTGAATGAAACGAGCGGACAAACGAACAAAACTTGAGTTTTTGGGGCAAACAAAGATTGTGAAGAAATATTTTAAAATGTATACGAATTTTGATTTGTATCTGAACAATTTAGTATTTACTACCATTCTTTACGAAAAAGCTATCGGAGTTTTTTTTGAATGAAACGAACGGAGAAACGCACGAAACTTGAGTTTTCGGGGCAAACAAAGATTGTGGAAAAATATTTTAAAACGAATACAAATTTTGATTTGTATATGAATAATTTAGTATTTACTATCATTCTTTACGAAAAATATATCCGAGTTTTTTTGGATGAAATGAATGAACAAACGCATGAAACATGAGTTTTAGGGGAAAAACAAATATTGTGGAGAAATATTTCAAAACGTATACAAATTTAGATTTGTATCTGAATAATTTAGTATTTACTATCATTCTTTACGTAAAAATCTATCCGATTTTTTTTTGAATGAAACGTGCGGACAAACGCACAAAACTTGAGTTTTTGGGAGAAACAAAGATTGTGGAGAAATATTTTAAAATGAATACAAATTTTGATTTGTATATGAATAATTTGGTATTTACTATCATTCATTACGAAAAAATCTATCCGAGTTTTTTTTGAATGTAAAGAGCGGATAAACGCACGAAAATTGAGTTTAAGGGGAAAAACATTATTCTGGAGAAATTTTCTAAAATGTCTGAAAATTTAGATTTGTATCTGAATAATTTGGTATTTACTATCATTCTTTACGGAAAATCTATCCGAGTTTTTTTTTAATGAAACGAGCGGACAAACGAACAAAACTTGAGTTTTTGGGGCAAACAAAGATTGTGAAGAAATATTTTAAATTGTATACGAATTTTGATTTGTATCTGAACAATTTAGTATTTACTATCATTCTTTACGAAAAAGCTATCGGAGTTTTTTTTGAATGAAACGAACGGAGAAACGCACAAAACTTGAGTTTTCGGGGCAAACAAAAATTGTGGAAAAATATTTTAAAACGAATACAAATTTTGATTTGTATATGAATAATTTAGTAGTTACTATCATTCTTTACGAAAAATCTATCCGAGTTTTATTTTGAATGAAACGAGCGGACAAACACACGAAACTTGAGTTTTTGGGGCAAACAATGATTGTGGAGAAATATTTTAAAATGAATA
Source organism: Juncus inflexus (assembly GCA_024447665.1). Lineage (NCBI taxonomy): Eukaryota > Viridiplantae > Streptophyta > Magnoliopsida > Poales > Juncaceae > Juncus > Juncus inflexus. The sequence goes on along the minus strand of JAJHPC010000007.1, from coordinate 6,123,186 downwards.
CAAATTTTGATTTGTATATGAATAATTTAGTATTTACAATCATTCTTTATGAAAAATCTATCCGAGTTTTTTTGGATGAAATGAATGAACAAACGCATAAAACATGAGTTTTAGGGGAAAAACAAATATTGTGGAGAAATATTTCAAAACGTATACAAATTTAGATTTGTATCTGAATAATTTAGTATTTACTATCATTCTTTACGTAAAAATCTATCCGAGTTTTTTTTTGAATGAAACGTGCGGACAAATGCACAAAACTTGAGTTTTTGGGACAAACAAAGATTGTGGAGAAATATTTTAAAATGAATACAAATTTTGATTTGTATATGAATAAATTAGTATTTACAATCATACTTTACGAAAAATCTATCCGAGTTTTTTTTTTGACTGAAATGAGCGGACAAACGCACGAAACTTGAGTTTTAGGGGCGAAACAAAGATTGTGGAGAAATATTTTAAAATGTATACAAGTTTTGATTTGTATCCGAATAATTTGGTATTTACTAGCATTCATTACGAAAAAATCTATCCAAGTTTTTTTTTAATGAAAAGAGCGGACAAACGCACGAAACTTGTGTTTAAGGGGAAAAATAATATTCTGGAGAAATATTCTAAAATGTATGAAAATTTAGATTTATATCTGAATAATTTAGTATTTACTATCATTCTTTACGGAAAATCTATCCGTTTTTTTTTAATGAAACGAGCGGACAAACGAACAAAACTTGAGTTTTTGGGGCAAACAAAGATTGTGAAGAAATATTTTAAATTGTATACGAATTTTGATTTGTATCTGAACAATTTAGTATTTACTATCATTCTTTTCGAAAAATCTATCGGAGTTTTTTTTTGAATGAAACGAACGGACAAACGCACAAAACTTGAGTTTTCGGGGCAAACAAAGATTGTGGAAAAATATTTTAAAACGAATACAAATTTTGATTTGTATATGAATAATTTAGTATTTACTATCATTTTTTATGAAAAATCTATCCGAGTTTTTTTTGAATGAAACGAGCGGACAAACGCACGAAACTTGAGTTTTTGGGGCAAACATTGATTGTGGAGAAATATTTTAAAATGAATACAAATTTTGATTTGTATTTGAATAATTTAGTATTTACTATCATTCTTTACAAAAAATCTATCCGAGTTTTTTTTTTGAATTAAATGAGCGAACAAACGCACAAAACTTAAGATTTGGGGCAAACAAAGATTGTGGAGAAATATTTTAAAATGTATACAATTTTGTTTGTTTTGAATAATTTAGTATTTAATATCATTCCTTATGAAAAATCTATCAGAGTTTTTTTGGATGAAATGAATGAACAAACGCACGAAACATGAGTTTTAGGGGAAAAACAAATATTGTGGAGAAATATTTTAAAACGTATAATACAAATTTAGATTTGTATCTGAATAATTTAGTATTTACTATCATTCTTTACTGAAAAATCTATCCGAATTTTTTTTTGAATGAAACGAGCGGACAAACGAACAAAACTTGAGTTTTTGGGACAAACAAAGATTGTGGAGAAATATTTTAAAATGAATACAAATTTTGATTTGTATACGAATAATTTAGTATTTACAATCATTCTTTACGAAAAATCTATCCGAGTTTTTTTTGGATGAAATGAATGAACAAACGCATGAAACATGAGTTTTAGGGGAAAAACAAATATTGTGGAGAAATATTTCAAAACGTATACAAATTTAGATTTGTATCTGAATAATTTAGTATTTACCATCATTCTTTCACGAAAAATCTATCCGAGTTTTTTTTTGAATGAAACGAGCGGACAAACGCACAAAACTTGGGTTTTTGGGACAAACAAAGATTGTGGAGAAATATTTTAAAATGAATACAAATTTTGATTTGTATACGAATAATTTAGTATTTACAATCATTCTTTACGAAAAATCTATCCGAGTTTTTTTTTGAATGAAACGAGCGGACAAACGCACAAAACTTGAGTTTTTGGGACAAACAAAGATTGTGGAGAAATATTTTAAAATGAATACAAATTTTGATTTGTATATGAATAATTTAGTATTTACTATCATTCTTTATGAAAAATCTATCCGAGTTTTTTTTTTTGGATGAAATGAATGAACAAACGCATGAAACATGAGTTTTAGGGGAAAAACAAATATTGTGGAGAAATATTTCAAAACGTATACAAATTTAGATTTGTATCTGAATAATTTAGTATTTACCATCATTCTTTATGAAAAATCTATCGGAGTTTTTTTTTGAATGAAACGAGCGGACAAACGCACAAAACTTGGGTTTTTGGGACAAACAAAGATTGTGGAGAAATATTTTAAAATGAATACAAATTTTGATTTGTATACGAATAATTTAGTATTTACTATCATTCTTTACGAAAAATCTATCCGAGTTTTTTTTTGAATGAAACGAGCGGACAAACGAACAAAACTTGAGTTTTTTGGGGCAAACAAAGATTGTGAAGAAATATTTTAAAATGTATACGAATTTTGATTTGTATCCGAACAATTTAGTATTTACTATCATTCTTTACGAAAAATCTATCGGAGTTTTTTTTGAATGAAACGAACGGACAAACGCATGAAACTTGAGTTTTCGGGGCAAACAAAGATTGTGGAAAAATATTTTAAAACGAATACAAATTTTGATTTGTATATGAATAATTTAGTATTTACTATCATTCTTTACGAAAAATCTATCCGAGTTTTTTTTTGAATGATACGAGCGGACCAACGCACAAAACTTGAGTTTTTGGGGCAAACAAAGATTGTGGAGAAATATTTTAAAATGAATACAAATTTTGATTTGTATATGAATAATTTAGTATTTACTATCATTCTTTACGAAAAATCTATCCGAGTTTTTTTTTGAATGAAACGAGCGGACAAACGCACGAAACTTGAGTTTTAGGGGCAAAACAAAGATTGTGGAGAAATATTTTAAAATGTATACAAATTTTGATTTGTATCCGAATAATTTAGTATTTACTATCATTCATTACGAAAAAATCTATCCGAGTTTTTTTTGAATGAAAAGAGCGGACAAACGCACGAAACTTGAGTTTAAGGGGAAAAACAATATTCTGGAGAAATATTCTAAAATGTATGAAAATTTAGATTTGTATCTGAATAATTTAGTATTTACTATCATTCTTTACGGAAAAATCTATCCGAGTTTTTTTTTGAATGAAACGAGCGGACAAACGCACAAAACTTGAGTTTTTGGGACAAACAAAGATTGTGGAGAAATATTTTAAAATGTATACAAATTTTGATTTGTATCCGAATAATTTGGTATTTACTATCATTCATTATGAAAAAATCTATCCGAGTTTTTTTTTAATGAAAAGAGCGGACAAACGCACGAAACTTGTGTTTAAGGGGAAAAATAATATTCTGGAGAAATATTTTAAAATGTATGAAAATTTAGATTTATATCTGAATAATTTAGTATTTACTATCATTCTTTACGGAAAATCTATCCGAGTTTTTTTTTAATGAAACGAGCGGACAAACGAACAAAACTTGAGTTTTTGGGGCAAACAAAGATTGTGAAGAAATATTTTAAATTGTATACGAATTTTGATTTGTATCTGAACAATTTAGTATTTACTATCATTCTTTACGAAAAAGCTATCGGTTTTTTTTTTGAATGAAACGAACGGAGAAACGCACAAAACTTGAGTTTTCGGGGCAAACAAAAGATTGTGGAAAAATATTTTAAAACGAATACAAATTTTGATTTGTATATGAATAATTTAGTATTTACTATCATTCTTTACGAAAAATCTATCCGAGTTTTTTTTGAATGAAACGAGCGGACAAACGCACGAAACTTGAGTTTTTGGGGCAAACAATGATTGTGGAGAAATATTTTAAAATGAATACAAATTTTGATTTGTATATGAATAATTTAGTATTTACAATCATTCTTTATGAAAAATCTATCCGAGTTTTTTTTGAATGAAACGAATGAACAAATGCACGAAACGTGAGTTTTAGGGGAAAACAAAGATTGTGGAGAAATATTTTAAAATGTATACAAATTTTAGATTTGTATCCGAATAATTTAGTATTTACTATCATTCTTTACGAAAAATCTATCCGAGTTTTTTTTGAATGAAACGAGCGGACAAACGCACAAAACTTGAGTTTTAGGGGAAAAACAAATATTGTGGAGAAATATTTTAAAATGAATACAAATTTTGATTTGTATATGAATAATTTAGTATTTACTATCATTCTTTACGGAAAAATCTATCCGAGTTTTTTTTTTTGAATGAAACGAGCGGACAAACGAACAAAACTTGAGTTTTTGGGGCAAACAAAGATTGTGAAGAAATATTTTAAAATGTATACGAATTTTGATTTGTATCTCAACAATTTAGTATTTACTATCATTCTTTACGAAAAATCTATCGGAGTTTTTTTTGAATGAAACGAACGGAGAAACGCACGAAACTTGAGTTTTCGGGGCAAACAAAGATTGTGGAGAAATATTTTAAAATGTATACAAATTTTGATTTGTATCCGAATAATTTAGTATTTACTATCATTCTTTACGAAAAAATCTATCCGAGTTTTTTTTTGAATGAAAAGAGCGGACAAACGCACGAAACTTGAGTTTAAGGGGAAAAACAATATTCTGGAGAAATATTTTAAAATGTATAAAAATTTAGATTTGTATATGAATAATTTAGTATTTACTATCATTCTTTACGGAAAATCTATCCGAGTTTTTTTTTTGAATGAAACGAGCGGACAAACGAACAAAACTTGAGTTTTTGGGGCAAACAAAGATTGTGAAGAAATATTTTAAAATGTATACAAATTTTGATTTGTATATGAATAATTTAGTATTTACTATCATTCTTTACGAAAAATCTATCCGAGTTTTTTTTTTTTTGGATGAAATGAATGAACAAACGCACGAAACATGAGTTTTAGGGGAAAAACAAATATTGTGGAGAAATATTTTAAAACGTATACAAATTTAGATTTGTATCTGAATAATTTAGTATTTACTATCATTCTTTACGGAAAAATCTATCCGAGTTTTTTTTTGAATGAAACGAGCGGACAAACGCACAAAACTTGAGTTTTTGGGACAAACAAAGATTGTGGAGAAATATTTTAAAATGAATACAAATTTTGATTTGTATATGAATAATTTAGTATTTACAATCATTCTTTACGAAAAATCTATCCGAGTTTTTTTTTGAATGAAACGAGCGGACAAACGCACGAAACTTGAGTTTTAGGGGCGAAACAAAGATTGTGGAGAAATATTTTAAAATGTATACAAGTTTTTATTTGTATCCGAATAATTTGGTATTTACTATCATTCATTACGAAAAAATCTATCCGAGTTTTTTTTTAATGAAAAGAGCGGACAAACGCACGAAACTTGTGTTTAAGGGGAAAAATAATATTCTGGAGAAATATTCTAAAATGTATGAAAATTTAGATTTATATCTGAATAATTTAGTATTTACTATCATTCTTTACGGAAAATCTATCCGAGTTTTTTTTTAATGAAACGAGCGGACAAACGAACAAAACTTGAGTTTTTGGGGCAAACAAAGATTGTGAAGAAATATTTTAAATTGTATACGAATTTTGATTTGTATCTGAACAATTTAGTATTTACTATCATTCTTTACGAAAAAGCTATCGGAGTTTTTTTTGAATGAAACGAACGGAGAAACGCACAAAACTTGAGTTTTCGGGGCAAACAAAGATTGTGGAAAAATATTTTAAAACGAATACAAATTTTGATTTGTATATGAATAATTTAGTATTTACTATCATTCTTTACGAAAAATCTATCCGAGTTTTTTTTTGAATGAAATGAGCGGACAAACGCACGAAACTTGAGTTTTAGGGGAAAACAATATTGTGGAGAAATATTTTAAAATGAATACAAATTTTGATTTGTATATGAATAATTTAGTATTTACTATCATTCTTTACGAAAAATCTATCCGAGTTTTTTTTTTGAATGAAACGAGCGGACAAACGCACAAAACTTGAGTTTTAGGGGCAAAACAAAGATTGTGGAGAAATATTTTAAAATGTATACAAATTTTTGATTTGTATCCGAATAATTTAGTATTTAATATCATTCTTTACGAAAAATCTATCCGAGTTTTTTTTGATGAAATGAATGAACAAACGCACGAAACATGAGTTTTAGGGGAAAAACAAATATTGTGGAGAAATATTTTAAAACGTATACAAATTTAGATTTGTATACGAATAATTTAGTATTTACTATCATTCTTTACGGAAAAATCTATCCGAGTTTTTTTTTTGAATGAAACGAGCGGACAAACGCACAAAACTTGAGAAATATTTTAAAACTTGAGTTTTGATTTGTATAATCCGAATAATTTAGTATTTACAATCATTCTTTACGAAAAATCTATCCGAGTTTTTTTTTGAATGAAACGAGCGGACAAACGCACGAAACTTGAGTTTTAGGGGCGAAACAAAGATTGTGGAGAAATATTTTAAAATGTATACAAATTTTGATTTGTATCCGAATAATTTAGTATTTACTATCATTCATTACGAAAAAATCTATCCGAGTTTTTTTTTTTGAATGAAAAGAGCGGACAAACGCACGAAACTTGAGTTTAAGGGGAAAAACAAATATTGTGGAGAAATATTCTAAAATGTACGAAAATTTAGATTTGTATATGAATAATTTAGTATTTACTATCATTCTTTACGGAAAAATCTATCCGAGTTTTTTTTTGAATGAAACGAGCGGACAAACGCACAAAACTTGAGTTTTTGGGACAAACAAAGATTGTGGAGAAATATTTTAAAATGTATACAAATTTTGATTTGTATCCGAATAATTTGGTATTTACTATCATTCATTACGAAAAAATCTATCCGAGTTTTTTTTTAATGAAAAGAGCGGACAAACGCACGAAACTTGTGTTTAAGGGGAAAAACTAATATTCTGGAGAAATATTTTAAAATGTATGAAAATTTAGATTTATATCTCGAATAATTTAGTATTTACTATCATTCTTTACGGAAAATCTATCCGAGTTTTTTTTTAATGAAACGAGCGGACAAACGAACAAAACTTGAGTTTTTGGGGCAAACAAAGATTGTGAAGAAATATTTTAAATTGTATACGAATTTTGATTTGTATATGAACAATTTAGTATTTACTATCATTCTTTACGAAAAAGCTATCGGAGTTTTTTTTGAATGAAACGAACGGAGAAACGCACAAAACTTGAGTTTTCGGGGCAAACAAAGATTGTGGAAAAATATTTTAAAACGAATACAAATTTTGATTTGTATATGAATAATTTAGTATTTACTATCATTCTTTACGAAAAATCTATCCGAGTTTTTTTTTGAATGAAAAGAGCGGACAAACGCACGAAACTTGAGTTTTAGGGACAAACAAAGATTGTGGAGAAATATTTTAAAATGAATACAAATTTTGATTTGTATATGAATAATTTAGTATTTACTATCATTCTTTACGAAAAATCTATCCGAGTTTTTTTTTTGAATGAAACGAGCGGACAAACGCACGAAACTTGAGTTTTAGGGGCAAAACAAAGATTGTGGAGAAATATTTTAAAATGTATACAAATTTTGATTTGTATCCGAAAAATTTGGTATTTACTATCATTCTTTACGAAAAATCTATCCGAGTTTTTTTTTGAATGAAACGAAGCGGACAAACGCACAAAACTTGAGTTTTAGGGGAAAACAAATATTGTGGAGAAATATTTTAAAATGAATACAAATTTAGATTTGTATACGAATAATTTAGTATTTACTATCATTCTTTACGGAAAAATCTATCCGAGTTTTTTTTTTTGAATGAAACGAGCGGACAAACGAACAAAACTTGAGTTTTTGGGGCAAACAAAGATTGTGAAGAAATATTTTAAAATGTATACAAATTTTGATTTGTATCTGAACAATTTAGTATTTACTATCATTCTTTACGAAAAAGCTATCGGTTTTTTTTTGAATGAAACGAACGGACAAACGCACAAAACATGAGTTTTCGGGGCAAACAAAGATTGTGGAAAAATATTTTAAAACGTATACAAATTTTGATTTGTATATGAATAATTTAGTATTTACTATCATTCTTTACGAAAAAATCTATCCGAGTTTTTTTTGAATGAAAAGAGCGGACAAACGCACGAAACTTGAGTTTAAGGGGAAAAACAATATTCTGGAGAAATATTCTAAAATGTCTGAAAATTTAGATTTGTATATGAATAATTTAGTATTTACTATCATTCTTTACGGAAAATCTATCCGAGTTTTTTTTTTGAATGAAACGAGCGGACAAACGAACAAAACTTGAGTTTTTGGGGCAAACAAAGATTGTGAAGAAATATTTTAAAATGTATACAAATTTTGATTTGTATCTGAATAATTTAGTATTTAATATCATTCTTTACGAAAAATCTATCCGAGTTTTTTTTGGATGAAATGAATGAACAAACGCACGAAACATGAGTTTTAGGGGAAAAACAAATATTGTGGAAAAATATTTTAAAACGTATACAAATTTAGATTTGTATCTGAATAATTTAGTATTTACTATCATTCTTTACGGAAAAATCTATCCGAGTTTTTTTTTGAATGAAACGAGCGGACAAACGCACAAAACTTGAGTTTTTGGGACAAACAAAGATTGTGGAGAAATATTTTAAAATGAATACAAATTTTGATTTGTATATGAATAATTTAGTATTTACAATCATTCTTTACGAAAAATCTATCCGAGTTTTTTTTTTTGAATGAAACGAGCGGACAAACGCACGAAACTTGAGTTTTAGGGGCGAAACAAAGATTGTGGAGAAATATTTTAAAATGTATACAAGTTTTTATTTGTATCCGAATAATTTGGTATTTACTATCATTCATTACGAAAAAATCTATCCGAGTTTTTTTTTAATGAAAAGAGCGGACAAACGCACGAAACTTGTGTTTAAGGGGAAAAATAATATTCTGGAGAAATATTCTAAAATGTATGAAAATTTAGATTTATATCTGAATAATTTAGTATTTACTATCATTCTTTACGGAAAATCTATCCGTTTTTTTTTTTAATGAAACGAGCGGACAAACGAACAAAACTTGAGTTTTTGGGGCAAACAAAGATTGTGAAGAAATATTTTAAATTGTATACGAATTTTGATTTGTATCTGAACAATTTAGTATTTACTATCATTCTTTACGAAAAAGCTATCGGAGTTTTTTTTGAATGAAACGAACGGAGAAACGCACAAAACATGAGTTTTCGGGGCAAACAAAGATTGTGGAAAAATATTTTAAAACGAATACAAATTTTGATCTGTATATGAATAATTTAGTATTTACTATCATTCTTTACGAAAAAATCTATCCGAGTTTTTTTTGAATGAAAAGAGCGGACAAACGCACGAAACTTGAGTTTTTGGGGCAAACAAATATTGTGGAGAAATATTTTAAAATGAATACAAATTTTGATTTGTATATGAATAATTTAGTATTTACTATCATTCTTTACGAAAAATCTATCCGTTTTTTTTTTGAATGAAACGAGCGGACAAACGCACGAAACTTGAGTTTTAGGGGCAAAACAAAGATTGTGGAGAAATATTTTAAAATGTATACAATTTTTGATTTGTATCCGAATAATTTAGTATTTAATATCATTCTTTACGAAAAATCTATCCGAGTTTTTTTTGGATGAAATGAATGAACAAACGCACGAAACATGAGTTTTAGGGGAAAAACAAATATTGTGGAGAAATATTCTCAAAACATATACAAATTTAGATTTGTATCTCGAATAATTTAGTATTTACTATCATTCTTTACGGAAAAATCTATCCGAGTTTTTTTTTTGAATGAAACGAGCGGACAAACGCACAAAACTTGAGTTTTTGGGGCAAACAAAGATTGTGAAGAAATATTTTAAAATGTATACGAATTTTGATTTGTATATGAATAATTTAGTATTTACAATCATTCTTTACGAAAAATCTATCAGAGTTTTTTTTTGAATGAAACGAACGGACAAACGCACAAAACTTGAGTTTTTAGGGGGCAAACAAAGATTGTGGAAGAAATATTTTAAAATGTATACAAATTTTGATTTGTATATGAATAATTTAGTATTTACTATCATTCTTTACGAAAAAATCTATCCGAGTTTTTTTTTTGAATGAAAAGAGCGGACAAACGCACGAAACTTGAGTTTAAGGGGAAAAACAATATTCTGGATATATATTCTAAAATGTCTGAAAGTTTAGATTTGTATATGAATAATTTAGTATTTACAATCATTCTTTACGAAAAATCTATCCGAGTTTTTTTTTGAATGAAACGAGCGGACAAACGAACAAAACTTGAGTTTTTGGGGCAAACAAAGATTGTGAAGAAATATTTTAAAATGTATACGAATTTTGATTTGTATCTGAATAATTTACTATTTAATATCATTCTTTACGAAAAATCTATCCGAGTTTTTTTTGATGAAATGAATGAACAAACGCACGAAACATGAGTTTTAGGGGAAAAACAAATATTGTGGAAAAATATTTTAAAACGTGTACAAATTTAGATTTGTATCTGAAAAATTTAGTATTTACTATCATTCTTTACGGAAAAATCTATCCGAGTTTTTTTTTGAATGAAACGAGCGGACAAACGCACAAAACTTGAGTTTTTGGGACAAACAAAGATTGTGGAGAAATATTTTAAAATGAATACAAATTTTGATTTGTATATGAATAATTTAGTATTTACAATCATTCTTTACGAAAAATCTATCCGAGTTTTTTTTTGAATGAAACGAGCGGACAAACGCACGAAACTTGAGTTTTAGGGGCGAAACAAAGATTGTGGAGAAATATTTTAAAATGTATACAAGTTTTTATTTGTATCCGAATAATTTGGTATTTACTATCATTCATTACGAAAAAATCTATCCGAGTTTTTTTTAATGAAAAGAGCGGACAAACGCACGAAACTTGTGTTTAAGGGGAAAAATAATATTATCGGAGAAATATTCTAAAATGTATGAAAATTTAGATTTATATCCGAATAATTTAGTATTTACTATCATTCTTTACGGAAAATCTATCCGGATTTTTTTTAATGAAACGAGCGGACAAACGAACAAAACTTGAGTTTTTGGGGCAAACAAAGATTGTGAAGAAATATTTTAAATTGTATACGAATTTTGATTTGTATCTGAACAATTTAGTATTTACTATCATTCTTTACGAAAAAGCTATCGGAGTTTTTTTTTGAATGAAACGAACGGAGAAACGCACAAAACTTGAGTTTTCGGGGCAAACAAAGATTGTGGAAAAATATTTTAAAACGAATACAAATTTTGATTTGTATATGAATAATTTAGTATTTACTATCATTCTTTACGAAAAATCTATCCGAGTTTTTTTTGAATGAAAAGAGCGGACAAACGCACGAAACTTGAGTTTTTGGGGCAAACAAAGATTGTGGAGAAATATTTTAAAATGAATACAAATTTTGATTTGTATATGAATAATTTAGTATTTACTATCATTCTTTACGAAAAATCTATCCGTTTTTTTTTTGAATGAAACGAGCGGACAAACGCACAAAACTTGAGTTTTAGGGGCAAAACAAAGATTGTGGAGAAATATTTTAAAATGTATACAATTTTTGATTTGTATCCGAATAATTTAGTATTTAATATCATTCTTTACGAAAAATCTATCCGAGTTTTTTTTGGATGAAATGAATGAACAAACGCATGAAACATGAGTTTTAGGGGAAAAACAAATATTGTGGAGAAATATTTTAAAACGTATACAAATTTAGATTTGTATCCGAATAATTTAGTATTTACTATCATTCTTTACGGAAAAATCTATCCGAGTTTTTTTTTAATGAAACGAGCGGACAAACGCACAAAACTTGAGTTTTTGGGGCAAACAATGATTGTGGAGAAATATTTTAAAATGTATACAAATTTTGATTTGTATCTGAATAATTTAGTATTTAATATCATTCTTTACGAAAAATCTATCCGAGTTTTTTTTTTGAATGAAACGAGCGGGCAAACGCACAAAACTTGAGTTTTTCGGACAAACAAAGATTGTGGAGAAATATTTTAAAATGTATACAAATTTTGATTTGTATATGAATAATTTAGTATTTACTATCATTCTTTACGAAAAATCTATCCGAGTTTTTTTTGGATGAAATGAATGAACAAACGCACGAAACATGAGTTTTAGGGGAAAAACAAATATTGTGGAGAAATATTTTAAAACGTATACAAATTTAGATTTGTATCTCGAATAATTTAGTATTTACTATCATTCTTTACGAAAAATCTATCCGAGTTTTTTTTTTTGAATGAAACGAGCGGACAAACGCACAAAACTTGAGTTTTTGGGGCAAACAAAGATTGTGGAGAAATATTTTAAAATGAATACAAATTTTGATTTGTATATGAATAATTTAGTATTTACTATCATTCTTTACGAAAAATCTATCCGAGTTTTTTTTTTGAATGAAACGAGCGGACAAACGCACAAAACTTGAGTTTTAGGGGCAAAACAAAGATTGTGGAGAAATATTTTAAAATGTATACAATTTTTGATTTGTATCCGAATAATTTAGTATTTACTATCATTCTTTACGAAAAATCTATCCGAGTTTTTTTTGAATGAAAAGAATGGACAAACGCACGAAACTTGAGTTTTAGGGGAAAAACATATTGGGAAAATTAAAACAAATAAAATTTAGATTTGTTTGAAAAATTATTTACTAAAATGTATTACGGAAAATTTATCCGAGTTTTTTTTGAATGAAACGGCGACACTAGTTTTGATTTAATTTAGTATTTACTATCATTCTTTACGGAAAAATCTATCCAAGTTTTTTTTTTGAATGAAACGAGCGGACAAACGCACAAAACTTGAGTTTTTGGGACAAACAAAGATTGTGGAGAAATATTTTAAAATGAATACAAATTTTGATTTGTATATGAATAATTTAGTATTTACAATCATTCTTTACGAAAAATCTATCCGAGTTTTTTTTTGAATGAAACGAGCGGACAAACGCACGAAACTTGAGTTTTAGGGGCGAAACAAAGATTGTGGAGAAATATTTTAAAATGTATACAAGTTTTTATTTGTATCCGAATAATTTGGTATTTACTATCATTCATTACGAAAAAATCTATCCGGTTTTTTTTTTAATGAAAAGAGCGGACAAACGCACGAAACTTGTGTTTAAGGGGAAAAATAATATTCTGGAGAAATATTCTAAAATGTATGAAAATTTAGATTTATATCTGAATAATTTAGTATTTACTATCATTCTTTACGGAAAATCTATCCGAGTTTTTTTTTAATGAAACGAGCGGACAAACGAACAAAACTTGAGTTTTTGGGGCAAACAAAGATTGTGAAGAAATATTTTAAATTGTATACGAATTTTGATTTGTATCTGAACAATTTAGTATTTACTATCATTCTTTACGAAAAAGCTATCGGAGTTTTTTTTGAATGAAACGAACGGAGAAACGCACAAAACTTGAGTTTTCGGGGCAAACAAAGATTGTGGAAAAATATTTTAAAACGAATACAAATTTTGATTTGTATATGAATAATTTAGTATTTACTATCATTCTTTACGAAAAATCTATCCGAGTTTTTTTTTGAATGAAATGAGCGGACAAACGCACGAAACTTGAGTTTTAGGGGCAAACAAAGATTGTGGAGAAATATTTTAAAATGAATACAAATTTTGATTTGTATATGAATAATTTAGTATTTACTATCATTCTTTACGAAAAATCTATCCGAGTTTTTTTTTGAATGAAATGAGCGGACAAACGCACGAAACTTGAGTTTTAGGGGCAAAACAAATATTGTGGAGAAATATTTTAAAATGTATACAATTTTTGTTTTGTATCTCGAATAATTTAGTATTTAATATCATTCTTTACGAAAAATCTATCCGAGTTTTTTTTTTGGATGAAATGAGTGAACAAACGCACGAAACATGAGTTTTAGGGGAAAAACAAATATTGTGGAGAAATATTTTAAAACGTATACAAATTTAGATTTGTATCCGAATAATTTAGTATTTACTATCATTCTTTACGGAAAAATCTATCCGAGTTTTTTTTTTTGAATGAAACGAGCGGACAAACGGACAAAACTTGATTTTGGCAAACAAAACTTGAGTTTTGATTTGTATATGAATAATTTAGTATTTACAATCATTCTTTACGAAAAATCTATCCGAGTTTTTTTTTGAATGAAACGAGCGGACAAACGCACAAAACTTGAGTTTTAGGGGGCAAACAAAGATTGTGGAGAAATATTTTAAAATGTATACAAATTTTGATCTGTATATGAATAATTTAGTATTTACTATCATTCTTTACGAAAAAATCTATCCGAGTTTTTTTTGAATGAAAAGAGCGGACAAACGCACGAAACTTGAGTTTAAGGGGAAAAACAATATTCCGGATAAATATTCTAAAATGTCTGAAAGTTTAGATTTGTATCAGAATAATTTAGTATTTACTATCATTCTTTACGGAAAATCTATCCGAGTTTTTTTTTTTGAATGAAACGAGCGGACAAACGAACAAAACTTGAGTTTTTGGGGCAAACAAAGATTGTGAAGAAATATTTTAAAATGTATACGAATTTTGATTTGTATCTGAATAATTTACTATTTAATATCATTCTTTACGAAAAATCTATCCGAGTTTTTTTTGATGAAATGAATGAACAAACGCACGAAACATGAGTTTTAGGGGAAAAACAAATATTGTGGAAAAATATTTTAAAACGTGTACAAATTTAGATTTGTATCTGAAAAATTTAGTATTTACTATCATTCTTTACGGAAAAATCTATCCGAGTTTTTTTTTGAATGAAACGAGCGGACAAACGCACAAAACTTGAGTTTTTGGGACAAACAAAGATTGTGGAGAAATATTTTAAAATGAATACAAATTTTGATTTGTATATGAATAATTTAGTATTTACAATCATTCTTTACGAAAAATCTATCCGAGTTTTTTTTTGAATGAAACGAGCGGACAAACGCACGAAACTTGAGTTTTAGGGGCGAAACAAAGATTGTGGAGAAATATTTTAAAATGTATACAAGTTTTTATTTGTATCCGAATAATTTGGTATTTACTATCATTCATTACGAAAAAATCTATCCGAGTTTTTTTTTAATGAAAAGAGCGGACAAACGCACGAAACTTGTGTTTAAGGGGAAAAATAATATTCCGGAGAAATATTCTAAAATGTATGAAAATTTAGATTTATATCCGAATAATTTAGTATTTACTATCATTCTTTACGGAAAATCTATCCGTTTTTTTTTTAATGAAACGAGCGGACAAACGAACAAAACTTGAGTTTTTGGGGCAAACAAAGATTGTGAAGAAATATTTTAAATTGTATACGAATTTTGATTTGTATATGAACAATTTAGTATTTACTATCATTCTTTACGAAAAAGCTATCGGAGTTTTTTTTGAATGAAACGAACGGAGAAACGCACAAAACTTGAGTTTTCGGGGCAAACAAAGATTGTGGAAAAATATTTTAAAACGAATACAAATTTTGATTTGTATATGAATAATTTAGTATTTACTATCATTCTTTACGAAAAATCTATCCGAGTTTTTTTTTGAATGAAATGAGCGGACAAACGCACGAAACTTGAGTTTTTGGGGAAAACAAATATTGTGGAGAAATATTTTAAAATGTATACAAATTTTGATTTGTATCTGAATAATTTAGTATTTACTATCATTCTTTACGAAAAATCTATCCGAGTTTTTTTTTTGAATGAAATGAATGAACAAACGCACGAAACTTGAGTTTTAGGGGAAAAACAAATATTGTGGAGAAATATTTTAAAACGTATACAAATTTAGATTTGTATCTCGAATAATTTAGTATTTACTATCATTCTTTACGGAAAAATCTATCCGTTTTTTTTTTTGAATGAAACGAGCGGACAAACGCACAAAACTTGAGTTTTCGGGGACAAACAAAGATTGTGGAGAAATATTTTAAAATGAATACAAATTTTGATTTGTATATGAATAATTTAGTATTTACAATCATTCTTTACGAAAAATCTATCCGAGTTTTTTTTTGAATGAAACGAGCGGACAAACGCACGAAACTTGAGTTTTAGGGGCGAAACAAAGATTGTGGAGAAATATTTTAAAATGTATACAAATTTTGATTTGTATCTGAATAATTTAGTATTTACTATCATTCTTTACGAAAAAATCTATCCGAGTTTTTTTTTTAATGAAAAGAGCGGACAAACGCACGAAACTTGTGTTTAAGGGGAAAAATAATATTGTGGAGAAATATTCTAAAATGTATGAAAATTTAGATTTATATCCGAATAATTTAGTATTTACTATCATTCTTTACGGAAAATCTATCCGAGTTTTTTTTTTTTGAATGAAACGAGCGGACAAACGAACAAAACTTGAGTTTTTGGGGCAAACAAAGATTGTGAAGAAATATTTTAAAATGTATACAAATTTTGATTTGTATCCGAACAATTTAGTATTTACTATCATTCTTTACGAAAAATCTATCGGAGTTTTTTTTGAATGAAACGAACGGAGAAACGCACAAAACTTGAGTTTTCGGGGCAAACAAAGATTGTGGAAAAATATTTTAAAACGAATACAAATTTTGATTTGTATATGAATAATTTAGTATTTACTATCATTCTTTACGAAAAATCTATCCGAGTTTTTTTTGAATGAAATGAGCGGACAAACGCACGAAACTTGAGTTTTAGGGGCAAAACAAATATTGTGGAGAAATATTTTAAAATGTATACAAATTTTGATTTGTATATGAATAATTTAGTATTTACTATCATTCTTTACGGAAAAATCTATCCGAGTTTTTTTTTGAATGAAATGAGCGGACAAACGCACGAAACTTGAGTTTTAGGGGAAAAACAAATATTGTGGAGAAATATTTTAAAACATATACAAATTTAGATTTGTATCTGAATAATTTAGTATTTACTATCATTCTTTACGGAAAAATCTATCCGAGTTTTTTTTTGAATGAAACGAGCGGACAAACGCACAAAACTTGAGTTTTGATTTTTGTATTTGTATGAATAATTTAGTATTTACAATCATTCTTTACGAAAAATCTATCCGAGTTTTTTTTTTGAATGAAACGAGCGGACAAACGCACAAAACTTGAGTTTTAGGGGCGAAACAAAGATTGTGGAGAAATATTTTAAAATGTATACAAATTTTGATTTGTATCCGAATAATTTAGTATTTACTATCATTCATTACGAAAAAATCTATCCGAGTTTTTTTTTGAATGAAAAGAGCGGACAAACGCACGAAACTTGAGTTTAAGGGGAAAAACAATATTCTGGAGAAATATTCTAAAATGTATAAAAATTTAGATTTGTATCTGAATAATTTAGTATTTACTATCATTCTTTACGGAAAAATCTATCCGAGTTTTTTTTTGAATGAAACGAGCGGACAAACGAACAAAACTTGAGTTTTTGGGGCAAACAAAGATTGTGGAGAAATATTTTAAAATGTATACAAATTTTGATTTGTATATGAATAATTTAGTATTTACAATCATTCTTTACGAAAAATCTATCCGAGTTTTTTTTTGAATGAAACGAGCGGACAAACGCACGAAACTTGAGTTTTAGGGGCGAAACAAAGATTGTGGAGAAATATTTTAAAATGTATACAAGTTTTGATTTGTATCCGAATAATTTGGTATTTACTATCATTCATTACGAAAAAATCTATCCGAGTTTTTTTTTAATGAAAAGAGCGGACAAACGCACGAAACTTGTGTTTAAGGGGAAAAATAATATTCTGGAGAAATATTCTAAAATGTATGAAAATTTAGATTTATATCCGAATAATTTAGTATTTACTATCATTCTTTACGGAAAATCTATCCGAGTTTTTTTTTAATGAAACGAGCGGACAAACGAACAAAACTTGAGTTTTTGGGGCAAACAAAGATTGTGAAGAAATATTTTAAATTGTATACGAATTTTGATTTGTATCTGAACAATTTAGTATTTACTATCATTCTTTACGAAAAAGCTATCGGAGTTTTTTTTGAATGAAACGAACGGAGAAACGCACAAAACTTGAGTTTTCGGGGCAAACAAAGATTGTGGAAAAATATTTTAAAACGAATACAAATTTTGATTTGTATATGAATAATTTAGTATTTACTATCATTCTTTACGAAAAATCTATCCGAGTTTTTTTTGAATGAAACGAGCGGACAAACGCACGAAACTTGAGTTTTTGGGACAAACAAAGATTGTGGAGAAATATTTTAAAATGTATACAAATTTTGATTTGTATATGAATAATTTAGTATTTACAATCATTCTTTACGAAAAATCTATCCGAGTTTTTTTTTGAATGAAACGAGCGGACAAACGCACGAAACTTGAGTTTTAGGGGCAAAACAAAGATTGTGGAGAAATATTTTAAAATGTATACAAATTTTGATTTGTATCCGAATAATTTAGTATTTACTATCATTCTTTACGGAAAAATCTATCCGAGTTTTTTTTTTTGAATGAAAACGAGCGGACAAACGCACGAAACTTGAGTTTAAGGGGAAAAACAATATTTTGGAGAAATATTTTAAAATGTATCGAAAATTTAGATTTGTATATGAATAATTTAGTATTTACTATCATTCTTTACGGAAAATCTATCCGAGTTTTTTTTTTTGAATGAAACGAGCGGACAAACGAACAAAACTTGAGTTTTTGGGGCAAACAAAGATTGTGGAGAAATATTTTAAAATGTATACAAATTTTGATTTGTATCCGAATAATTTAGTATTTAATATCATTCTTTACGAAAAAATCTATCCGAGTTTTTTTTGAATGAAATGAATGAACAAACGCACGAAACATGAGTTTTAGGGGAAAAACAAATATTGTGGAAAAATATTTTAAAACGTGTACAAATTTAGATTTGTATCTGAATAATTTAGTATTTACTATCATTCTTTACGGAAAAATCTATCCGAGTTTTTTTTTTGAATGAAACGAGCGGACAAACGCACAAAACTTGAGTTTTTGGGGCAAACAAAGATTGTGGAGAAATATTTTAAAATGAATACAAATTTTGATTTGTATATGAATAATTTAGTATTTACAATCATTCTTTACGAAAAATCTATCCGAGTTTTTTTTGAATGAAACGAGCGGACAAACGCACGAAACTTGAGTTTTAGGGGCGAAACAAAGATTGTGGAGAAATATTTTAAAATGTATACAAGTTTTTATTTGTATCCGAATAATTTGGTATTTACTATCATTCATTACGAAAAAATCTATCCGAGTTTTTTTTTAATGAAAAGAGCGGACAAACGCACGAAACTTGTGTTTAAGGGGAAAAATAATATTTCTGGAGAAATATTCTAAAATGTATGAAAATTTAGATTTATATCCGAATAATTTAGTATTTACTATCATTCTTTACGGAAAATCTATCCGAGTTTTTTTTTAATGAAACGAGCGGACAAACGAACAAAACTTGAGTTTTTGGGGCAAACAAAGATTGTGAAGAAATATTTTAAATTGTATACGAATTTTGATTTGTATCTGAACAATTTAGTATTTACTATCATTCTTTACGAAAAAGCTATCGGAGTTTTTTTTTGAATGAAACGAACGGAGAAACGCACAAAACATGAGTTTTCGGGGCAAACAAAGATTGTGGAAAAATATTTTAAAACGAATACAAATTTTGATTTGTATATGAATAATTTAGTATTTACTATCATTCTTTACGAAAAATCTATCCGTTTTTTTTTGAATGAAAAGAGCGGACAAACGCACGAAACTTGAGTTTTAGGGGAAAAACAAATATTGTGGAGAAATATTTTAAAATGTATACAAATTTTGATTTGTATATGAATAATTTAGTATTTACTATCATTCTTTACGAAAAATCTATCCGAGTTTTTTTTTTGACTGAAACGAGCGGACAAACGCACGAAACTTGAGTTTTAGGGGCGAAACAAAGATTGTGGAGAAATATTTTAAAATGTATACAAATTTTGATTTGTATCTGAATAATTTAGTATTTAATATCATTCTTTACGAAAAATCTATCCGAGTTTTTTTTGAAATGAAAATGATGAACAAACGCACGAAACTTGAGTTTTAGGGGAAAAACAAATATTGTGGAGAAATATTTTAAAAATATAAAATTTAGATTTGTATAATAATTTAGTATTTATATCATTCTTTACGGAAAATTTATCCGATTTTTTTTTTTAAAATGTATGGCAAACAAAAAAAATTGAGTTTTGATTTGTATATGAATAATTTAGTATTTACTATCATTCTTTACGGAAAAATCTATCCGAGTTTTTTTTTGAATGAAACGAGCGGACAAACGCACAAAACTTGAGTTTTGGGGGCAAACAAAGATTGTGGAGAAATATTTTAAAATGTATACAAATTTTGATTTGTATCCGAATAATTTAGTATTTACTATCATTCTTTACGAAAAAATCTATCCGAGTTTTTTTTTGAATGAAAAGAGCGGACAAACGCACGAAACTTGAGTTTTAGGGGAAAAAAAATATTGTGGATAAATATTTTAAAATGTACGAAAGTTTAGATTTGTATCCGAATAATTTAGTATTTACTATCATTCTTTACGAAAAATCTATCCGAGTTTTTTTTTTTGAATGAAACGAGCGGACAAACGAACAAAACTTGAGTTTTTGGGGCAAACAAAGATTGTGAAGAAATATTTTAAAATGTATACGAAATTTTGATTTGTATATCGAATAATTTAGTATTTAATATCATTCTTTACGAAAAATCTATCCGAGTTTTTTTTGAATGAAATGAATGAACAAACGCACGAAACATGAGTTTTAGGGGAAAAACAAATATTGTGGAAAAATATTTTAAAACGTATACAAATTTAGATTTGTATCTGAAAAATTTAGTATTTACTATCATTCTTTACGGAAAAATCTATCCGAGTTTTTTTTGAATGAAACGAGCGGACAAACGCACAAAACTTGAGTTTTTGGGGAAAAACAAATATTGTGGAGAAATATTTTAAAACGTATACAAATTTAGATTTGTATCTGAATAATTTAGTATTTACTATCATTCTTTACGGAAAAATCTATCCGAGTTTTTTTTTTTTGAATGAAACGAGCGGACAAACGCACAAAACTTGAGTTTTTGGGACAAACAAAGATTGTGGAGAAATATTTTAAAATGAATACAAATTTTGATTTGTATATGAATAATTTAGTATTTACAATCATTCTTTACGAAAAATCTATCCGAGTTTTTTTTTGAATGAAACGAGCGGACAAACGCACGAAACTTGAGTTTTAGGGGCGAAACAAAGATTGTGGAGAAATATTTTAAAATGTATACAAGTTTTGATTTGTATCCGAATAATTTGGTATTTACTATCATTCATTACGAAAAAATCTATCCGAGTTTTTTTTTAATGAAAAGAGCGGACAAACGCACGAAACTTGTGTTTAAGGGGAAAAATAATATTCTGGAGAAATATTCTAAAATGTATGAAAATTTAGATTTATATCGAATAATTTAGTATTTACTATCATTCTTTACGGAAAATCTATCCGAGTTTTTTTTTAATGAAACGAGCGGACAAACGAACAAAACTTGAGTTTTTGGGGCAAACAAAGATTGTGAAGAAATATTTTAAATTGTATACGAATTTTGATTTGTATCTGAACAATTTAGTATTTACTATCATTCTTTACGAAAAAGCTATCGGAGTTTTTTTTGAATGAAACGAACGGACAAACGCACAAAACTTGAGTTTTCGGGGCAAACAAAGATTGTGGAAAAATATTTTAAAACGAATACAAATTTTGATTTGTATATGAATAATTTAGTATTTACTATCATTCTTTACGAAAAATCTATCCGAGTTTTTTTTTTTGAATGAAATGAGCGGACAAACGCACGAAACTTGAGTTTTTGGGGCAAACAAAGATTGTGGAGAAATATTTTAAAATGAATACAAATTTTGATTTGTATATGAATAATTTAGTATTTACAATCATTCTTTACGAAAAATCTATCCGAGTTTTTTTTTGACTGAAACGAGCGGACAAACGCACAAAACTTGAGTTTTAGGGGCAAAACAAAGATTGTGGAGAAATATTTTAAAATGTATACAAATTTTTGATTTGTATCTGAATAATTTAGTATTTAATATCATTCTTTACGAAAAATCTATCCGAGTTTTTTTGGATGAAATGATGAACAAACGCATGAAACTTGAGTTTTAGGGGAAAAACAAATATTGTGGAGAAATATTTCAAAACATATACAAATTTAGATTTGTATCTGAATAATTTAGTATTTACTATCATTCTTTACGGAAAAATCTATCCGAGTTTTTTTTTTTTGAATGAAACGAGCGGACAAACGAACAAAACTTGAGTTTTTGGGGCAAACAAAGATTGTGAAGAAATATTTTAAAATGTATACGAATTTTGATTTGTATATGAATAATTTAGTATTTACTATCATTCTTTACGAAAAATCTATCCGAGTTTTTTTTTGAATGAAACGAGCGGACAAACGCACAAAACTTGAGTTTTAGGGGCAAAACAAAGATTGTGGAAAAATATTTTAAAACGAATACAAATTTTGATCTGTATATGAATAATTTAGTATTTACTATCATTCTTTACGAAAAAATCTATCCGAGTTTTTTTTGAATGAAAAGAGCGGACAAACGCACGAAACTTGAGTTTAAGGGGAAAAACAATATTCTGGATAAATATTCTAAAATGTCTGAAAGTTTAGATTTGTATCTGAATAATTTAGTATTTACTATCATTCTTTACGGAAAATCTATCCGAGTTTTTTTTTTGAATGAAACGAGCGGACAAACGAACAAAACTTGAGTTTTTGGGGCAAACAAAGATTGTGAAGAAATATTTTAAAATGTATACGAATTTTGATTTGTATCTGAATAATTTACTATTTAATATCATTCTTTACGAAAAATCTATCCGAGTTTTTTTTGATGAAATGAATGAACAAACGCACGAAACATGAGTTTTAGGGGAAAAACAAATATTGTGGAAAAATATTTTAAAACGTGTACAAATTTAGATTTGTATCTGAAAAATTTAGTATTTACTATCATTCTTTACGGAAAAATCTATCCGAGTTTTTTTTTTTTGAATGAAACGAGCGGACAAACGCACAAAACTTGAGTTTTTGGGACAAACAAAGATTGTGGAGAAATATTTTAAAATGAATACAAATTTTGATTTGTATATGAATAATTTAGTATTTACAATCATTCTTTACGAAAAATCTATCCGAGTTTTTTTTGAATGAAACGAGCGGACAAACGCACGAAACTTGAGTTTTAGGGGCGAAACAAAGATTGTGGAGAAATATTTTAAAATGTATACAAATTTTGATTTGTATCCGAATAATTTGGTATTTACTATCATTCATTACGAAAAAATCTATCCGAGTTTTTTTTTAATGAAAAGAGCGGACAAACGCACGAAACTTGTGTTTAAGGGGAAAAATAATATTCTGGAGAAATATTCTAAAATGTATGAAAATTTAGATTTATATCTGAATAATTTAGTATTTACTATCATTCTTTACGGAAAATCTATCCGAGTTTTTTTTTTAATGAAACGAGCGGACAAACGAACAAAACTTGAGTTTTTGGGGCAAACAAAGATTGTGAAGAAATATTTTAAATTGTATACGAATTTTGATTTGTATCTGAACAATTTAGTATTTACTATCATTCTTTACGAAAAAGCTATCGGAGTTTTTTTTGAATGAAACGAACGGAGAAACGCACAAAACATGAGTTTTCGGGGCAAACAAAGATTGTGGAAAAATATTTTAAAACGAATACAAATTTTGATCTGTATATGAATAATTTAGTATTTACTATCATTCTTTACGAAAAAATCTATCCGAGTTTTTTTTGAATGAAAAGAGCGGACAAACGCACGAAACTTGAGTTTAAGGGGAAAAACAATATTGTGGAGAAATATTTTAAAATGTATACGAAAGTTTAGATTTGTATCTGAATAATTTAGTATTTACTATCATTCTTTACGGAAAAATCTATCCGTTTTTTTTTTTTGAATGAAACGAGCGGACAAACGAACAAAACTTGAGTTTTTGGGGCAAAACAAAGATTGTGGAGAAATATTTTAAAATGTATACAAATTTTGATTTGTATATCGAATAATTTAGTATTTAATATCATTCTTTACGAAAAATCTATCCGAGTTTTTTTTGATGAAATGAATGAACAAACGCACGAAACATGAGTTTTAGGGGAAAAACAAATATTGTGGAAAAATATTTTAAAACGTGTACAAATTTAGATTTGTATCTGAAAAATTTAGTATTTACTATCATTCTTTACGGAAAATCTATCCGAGTTTTTTTTTTTGAATGAAACGAGCGGACAAACGCACAAAACTTGAGTTTTTGGGGCAAACAAAGATTGTGGAGAAATATTTTAAAATGTATACAAATTTTGATTTGTATATGAATAATTTAGTATTTACTATCATTCTTTACGAAAAATCTATCCGAGTTTTTTTTTGAATGAAACGAGCGGACAAACGCACGAAACTTGAGTTTTAGGGGCGAAACAAAGATTGTGGAGAAATATTTTAAAATGTATACAAATTTTGATTTGTATATGAATAATTTAGTATTTACTATCATTCTTTACGAAAAAATCTATCCGAGTTTTTTTTGAATGAAAAGAGCGGACAAACGCACGAAACTTGAGTTTAAGGGGAAAAACAATATTCTGGATAAATATTCTAAAATGTCTGAAAGTTTAGATTTGTATATGAATAATTTAGTATTTACTATCATTCTTTACGGAAAATCTATCCGTTTTTTTTTTTTGAATGAAACGAGCGGACAAACGAACAAAACTTGAGTTTTTGGGGCAAACAAAGATTGTGAAGAAATATTTTAAAATGTATACGAATTTTGATTTGTATCTGAATAATTTACTATTTAATATCATTCTTTACGAAAAATCTATCCGAGTTTTTTTTGATGAAATGAATGAACAAACGCACGAAACATGAGTTTTAGGGGAAAAACAAATATTGTGGAAAAATATTTTAAAACGTATACAAATTTAGATTTGTATACGAATAATTTAGTATTTACTATCATTCTTTACGGAAAAATCTATCCGAGTTTTTTTTTTGAATGAAACGAGCGGACAAACGCACAAAACTTGAGTTTTTGGGACAAACAAAGATTGTGGAGAAATATTTTAAAATGAATACAAATTTTGATTTGTATATGAATAATTTAGTATTTACAATCATTCTTTACGAAAAATCTATCCGAGTTTTTTTTTGAATGAAACGAGCGGACAAACGCACAAAACTTGAGTTTTAGGGGCGAAACAAAGATTGTGGAGAAATATTTTAAAATGTATACAAATTTTGATTTGTATCCGAATAATTTGGTATTTACTATCATTCATTACGAAAAAATCTATCCGAGTTTTTTTTTTTGAATGAAAAGAGCGGACAAACGCACGAAACTTGAGTTTAAGGGGAAAAATAATATTCTGGAGAAATATTCTAAAATGTATGAAAATTTAGATTTGTATCTGAATAATTTAGTATTTACTATCATTCTTTACGGAAAATCTATCCGGTTTTTTTTTAATGAAACGAGCGGACAAACGAACAAAACTTGAGTTTTTGGGGCAAACAAAGATTGTGAAGAAATATTTTAAATTGTATACGAATTTTGATTTGTATCTCGAACAATTTAGTATTTACTATCATTCTTTACGAAAAATCTATCGGAGTTTTTTTTGAATGAAACGAACGGAGAAACGCACAAAACTTGAGTTTTCGGGGCAAACAAAGATTGTGGAAAAATATTTTAAAACGAATACAAATTTTGATTTGTATATGAATAATTTAGTATTTACTATCATTCTTTACGAAAAATCTATCCGAGTTTTTTTTTTGAATGAAATGAGCGGACAAACGCACGAAACTTGAGTTTTAGGGGCAAAACAAATATTGTGGAGAAATATTTTAAAATGTATACAATTTTTGATTTGTATATCCGAATAATTTAGTATTTAATATCATTCTTTACGAAAAATCTATCCGAGTTTTTTTTTGAATGAAATGATGAACAAACGCATGAAACATGAGTTTTAGGGGAAAAACAAATATTGTGGAGAAATATTTTAAAACGTATACAAATTTAGATTTGTATCTCGAATAATTTAGTATTTACTATCATTCTTTACGGAAAAATCTATCCGAGTTTTTTTTTTTTGAATGAAACGAGCGGACAAACGCACAAAACTTTAGTTTTTGGGACAAACAAAGATTGTGGAGAAATATTTTAAAATGTATACGAATTTTGATTTGTATCTGAATAATTTAGTATTTAATATCATTCTTTACGAAAAATCTATCCGAGTTTTTTTTTGAATGAAACGAGCGGACAAACGCACGAAACTTGAGTTTTAGGGGCCAAACAAAGATTGTGGAGAAATATTTTAAAATGTATACAAATTTTGATTTGTATCCGAATAATTTAGTATTTACTATCATTCTTTACGGAAAAATCTATCCGAGTTTTTTTTTGAATGAAAAGAGCGGACAAACGCACGAAACTTGAGTTTAAGGGGAAAAACAATATTCTGGATAAATATTCTAAAATGTACGAAAGTTTAGATTTGTATCCGAATAATTTAGTATTTACTATCATTCTTTACGGAAAATCTATCCGTTTTTTTTTTTGAATGAAACGAGCGGACAAACGAACAAAACTTGAGTTTTTGGGGCAAACAAAGATTGTGAAGAAATATTTTAAAATGTATACGAATTTTGATTTGTATCTGAATAATTTACTATTTAATATCATTCTTTACGAAAAATCTATCCGAGTTTTTTTTGATGAAATGAATGAACAAACGCACGAAACATGAGTTTTAGGGGAAAAACAAATATTGTGGAAAAATATTTTAAAACGTGTACAAATTTAGATTTGTATCTGAAAAATTTAGTATTTACTATCATTCTTTACGGAAAAATCTATCCGAGTTTTTTTTTGAATGAAACGAGCGGACAAACGCACAAAACTTGAGTTTTTGGGACAAACAAAGATTGTGGAGAAATATTTTAAAATGAATACAAATTTTGATTTGTATATGAATAATTTAGTATTTACAATCATTCTTTACGAAAAATCTATCCGAGTTTTTTTTTTGAATGAAACGAGCGGACAAACGCACGAAACTTGAGTTTTAGGGGCGAAACAAAGATTGTGGAGAAATATTTTAAAATGTATACAAATTTTGATTTGTATCCGAATAATTTAGTATTTACTATCATTCATTACGAAAAAATCTATCCGAGTTTTTTTTTTTGAATGAAAAGAGCGGACAAACGCACGAAACTTGAGTTTAAGGGGAAAAACAATATTCCGGATAAATATTCTAAAATGTATGAAAGTTTAGATTTGTATATCGAATAATTTAGTATTTACTATCATTCTTTACGGAAAATCTATCCGTTTTTTTTTTTTTGAATGAAACGAGCGGACAAACGAACAAAACTTGAGTTTTTGGGGCAAACAAAGATTGTGAAGAAATATTTTAAAATGTATACGAATTTTGATTTGTATCGAATAATTTACTATTTAATATCATTCTTTACGAAAAATCTATCCGGTTTTTTTTGATGAAATGAATGAACAAACGCACGAAACATGAGTTTTAGGGGAAAAACAAATATTGTGGAAAAATATTTTAAAACGTGTACAAATTTAGATTTGTATATCTGAAAAATTTAGTATTTACTATCATTCTTTACGGAAAAATCTATCCGAGTTTTTTTTTTTTTTGAATGAAACGAGCGGACAAACGCACAAAACTTGAGTTTTGGGGACAAACAAAGATTGTGGAGAAATATTTTAAAATGAATACAAATTTTGATTTGTATATGAATAATTTAGTATTTACAATCATTCTTTACGAAAAATCTATCCGTTTTTTTTTTGACTGAAACGAGCGGACAAACGCACGAAACTTGAGTTTTAGGGGCGAAACAAAGATTGTGGAGAAATATTTTAAAATGTATACAAATTTTGATTTGTATCCGAATAATTTCGTATTTACTATCATTCATTACGAAAAAATCTATCCGAGTTTTTTTTGAATGAAAAGAGCGGACAAACGCACGAAACTTGAGTTTAAGGGGAAAAACAATATTCTGGATATATATTCTAAAATGTCTGAAAGTTTAGATTTGTATCTGAATAATTTAGTATTTACTATCATTCTTTACGGAAAATCTATCCGAGTTTTTTTTTTTTTGAATGAAACGAGCGGACAAACGAACAAAACTTGAGTTTTTGGGGCAAACAAAGATTGTGAAGAAATATTTTAAAATGTATACGAATTTTGATTTGTATCTGAATAATTTACTATTTAATATCATTCTTTACGAAAAATCTATCCGAGTTTTTTTTGATGAAATGAATGAACAAACGCACGAAACATGAGTTTTAGGGGAAAAACAAATATTGTGGAAAAATATTTTAAAACGTGTACAAATTTAGATTTGTATCTCGAAAAATTTAGTATTTACTATCATTCTTTACGGAAAAATCTATCCGAGTTTTTTTTTTTTTGAATGAAACGAGCGGACAAACGCACAAAACTTGAGTTTTTGGGACAAACAAAGATTGTGGAGAAATATTTTAAAATGAATACAAATTTTGATTTGTATATGAATAATTTAGTATTTACAATCATTCTTTACGAAAAATCTATCCGAGTTTTTTTTTTGAATGAAACGAGCGGACAAACGCACGAAACTTGAGTTTTTGGGGCGAAACAAAGATTGTGGAGAAATATTTTAAAATGTATACAAATTTTGATTTGTATCCGAATAATTTAGTATTTACTATCATTCATTACGAAAAAATCTATCCGATTTTTTTTGAATGAAAAGAGCGGACCAAACGCACGAAACTTGAGTTTAAGGGGAAAAACAATATTCTGGATAAATATTCTAAAATGTATGAAAGTTTAGATTTGTATCCGAATAATTTAGTATTTACTATCATTCTTTACGGAAAATCTATCCTTTTTTTTTTTTTTGAATGAAACGAGCGGACAAACGAACAAAACTTGAGTTTTTGGGGCAAACAAAGATTGTGAAGAAATATTTTAAAATGTATACGAATTTTGATTTGTATATGAATAATTTAGTATTTACTATCATTCTTTACGAAAAATCTATCCGAGTTTTTTTTGAATGAAACGAACTGAGAAACGCACAAAACATGAGTTTTAGGGGCAAACAAAGATTGTGGAAAAATATTTTAAAACGAATACAAATTTTGATTTGTATATGAATAATTTAGTATTTACTATCATTCTTTACGAAAAAATCTATCCGATTTTTTTTGAATGAAAAGAGCGGACAAACGCACGAAACTTGAGTTTAAGGGGAAAAACAATATTCTGGATAAATATTCTAAAATGTCTGAAAGTTTAGATTTGTATCTGAATAATTTAGTATTTACTATCATTCTTTACGGAAAATCTATCCGAGTTTTTTTTTTTGAATGAAACGAGCGGACAAACGAACAAAACTTGAGTTTTTGGGGCAAACAAAGATTGTGAAGAAATATTTTAAAATGTATACGAATTTTGATTTGTATCTGAATAATTTACTATTTAATATCATTCTTTACGAAAAATCTATCCGAGTTTTTTTTGATGAAATGAATGAACAAACGCACGAAACATGAGTTTTAGGGGAAAAACAAATATTGTGGAAAAATATTTTAAAACGTGTACAAATTTAGATTTGTATCTGAAAAATTTAGTATTTACTATCATTCTTTACGGAAAAATCTATCCGAGTTTTTTTTGAATGAAACGAGCGGACAAACGCACAAAACTTGAGTTTTTGGGACAAACAAAGATTGTGGAGAAATATTTTAAAATGAATACAAATTTTGATTTGTATATGAATAATTTAGTATTTACAATCATTCTTTACGAAAAATCTATCCGAGTTTTTTTTTTGAATGAAACGAGCGGACAAACGCACGAAACTTGAGTTTTAGGGGCGAAACAAAGATTGTGGAGAAATATTTTAAAATGTATACAAATTTTGATTTGTATCCGAATAATTTGGTATTTACTATCATTCATTACGAAAAAATCTATCCGAGTTTTTTTTTAATGAAAAGAGCGGACAAACGCACGAAACTTGAGTTTAAGGGGAAAAATAATATTCTGGAGAAATATTCTAAAATGTATGAAAATTTAGATTTGTATCTGAATAATTTAGTATTTACTATCATTCTTTACGGAAAAATCTATCCGAGTTTTTTTTTAATGAAACGAGCGGACAAACGAACAAAACTTGAGTTTTTGGGGCAAACAAAGATTGTGAAGAAATATTTTAAAATGTATACGAATTTTGATTTGTATCTGAACAATTTAGTATTTACTATCATTCTTTACGAAAAATCTATCGGAGTTTTTTTTGAATGAAACGAACGGAGAAACGCACAAAACTTGAGTTTTCGGGGCAAACAAAGATTGTGGAAAAATATTTTAAAACGAATACAAATTTTGATTTGTATATGAATAATTTAGTATTTACTATCATTCTTTACGAAAAATCTATCCAGTTTTTTTTTTGAATGAAATGAGCGGACAAACGCACGAAACTTGAGTTTTTGGGGTAAACAATGATTGTGGAGAAATATTTTAAAATGAATACAAATTTTGATTTGTATATGAATAATTTAGTATTTACAATCATTCTTTACGAAAAATCCATCCGAGTTTTTTTTGATGAAATGAATGAACAAACGCACGAAACGTGAGTTTTAGGGGAAGAACAAATATTGTGGAGAAATATTTAAAACGTATACAAATTTAGATTTGTATCTGAAAAATTTAGTATTTACTATCATTCTTTACGGAAAAATCTATCCGAGTTTTTTTTTTGAATGAAACGAGCGGACAAACGCACAAAACTTGAGTTTTTGGGGACAAACAAAGATTGTGGAGAAATATTTTAAAATGAATACAAATTTTGATTTGTATATGAATAATTTAGTATTTACTATCATTCTTTACGAAAAATCTATCCGAGTTTTTTTTTTGAATGAAACGAGCGGACAAACGCACAAAACTTGAGTTTTAGGGGCAAACAAAGATTGTGGAGAAATATTTTAAAATGTATACAAATTTTGATTTGTATCCGAA
Organism: Juncus inflexus; assembly: GCA_024447665.1. Taxonomy (NCBI): domain Eukaryota; kingdom Viridiplantae; phylum Streptophyta; class Magnoliopsida; order Poales; family Juncaceae; genus Juncus; species Juncus inflexus. Next base: position 6,091,760 of record JAJHPC010000007.1, on the reverse strand, counting down.
TAATTTAGTATTTACTATCATTCTTTACGAAAAAATCTATCCGAGTTTTTTTTTGAATGAAAAGAAGCGGACAAACGCACGAAACTTGAGTTTAAGGGGAAAAACAAATATTGTGGAGAAATATTTTAAAATGTATGAAAATTTAGATTTGTATATCGAATAATTTAGTATTTACTATCATTCTTTACGGAAAAATCTATCCGTTTTTTTTTTTAATGAAACGAGCGGACAAACGAACAAAACTTGAGTTTTTGGGGCAAACAAAGATTGTGAAGAAATATTTTAAAATGTATACAAATTTTGATTTGTATCTGAATAATTTAGTATTTACTATCATTCTTTACGAAAAATCTATCCGAGTTTTTTTTGAATGAAACGAGCGGACAAACGCACAAAACTTGAGTTTTTGGGGGCAAACAAAGATTGTGGAAAAATATTTTAAAATGAATACAAATTTTGATTTGTATATGAATAATTTAGTATTTACAATCATTCTTTACGAAAAATCTATCCGAGTTTTTTTTTGAATGAAACGAGCGGACAAACGCACGAAACTTGAGTTTTTGGGGCAAACAAAGATTGTGGAGAAATATTTTAAAATGTATACAAATTTTGATTTGTATCTGAATAATTTAGTATTTACTATCATTCTTTATGAAAAATCTATCCGAGTTTTTTTTTGAATGAAATGAATGAACAAACGCACGAAACTTGAGTTTTAGGGGAAAAACAAATATTGTGGAGAAATATTTTAAAATGTATACAAATTTTGATTTGTATCCGAATAATTTAGTATTTACTATCATTCTTTACGGAAAAATCTATCCGAGTTTTTTTTTGAATGAAACGAGCGGACAAACGCACAAAACTTGAGTTTTTGGGACAAACAAAGATTGTGGAGAAATATTTTAAAATGAATACAAATTTTGATTTGTATATGAATAATTTAGTATTTACTATCATTCTTTACGAAAAATCTATCCGTGTTTTTTTTGAATGAAACGAGCGGACAAACGCACGAAACTTGAGTTTTAGGGGCAAAACAAAGATTGTGGAGAAATATTTTAAAATGTATACAAATTTTGATTTGTATCCGAATAATTTAGTATTTACTATCATTCTTTACGAAAAAATCTATCCGAGTTTTTTTTTAATGAAAAGAGCGGACAAACGCACGAAACTTGAGTTTAAGGGGAAAAAAAATATTGTGGAGAAATATTTTAAAATGTATGAAAATTTAGATTTGTATCTGAATAATTTAGTATTTACTATCATTCTTTACGAAAAATCTATCCGAGTTTTTTTTTTTGAATGAAACGAGCGGACAAACGAACAAAACTTGAGTTTTTGGGGCAAACAAAGATTGTGGAAGAAATATTTTAAAATGTATACAAATTTTGATTTGTATATGAATAATTTAGTATTTACTATCATTCTTTACGAAAAATCTATCCGAGTTTTTTTTGAATGAAACGAGCGGACAAACGCACAAAACTTGAGTTTTAGGGGCAAAGCAAAGATTGTGGAAAAATATTTTAAAATGTATACAAATTTTGATTTGTATATGAATAATTTAGTATTTACTATCATTCTTTACGAAAAATCTATCCGTTTTTTTTTTTGAATGAAACGAGCGGACAAACGCACAAAACTTGAGTTTTTGGGGCAAACAAAGATTGTGGAGAAATATTTTAAAATGTATACAAATTTTGATTTGTATATCGAATAATTTAGTATTTACTATCATTCTTTACGAAAAATCTATCCGTTTTTTTTTTGAATGAAATGAATGAACAAACGCACGAAACATGAGTTTTAGGGGAAAAACAAATATTGTGGAGAAATATTTTAAAACGTATACAAATTTAGATTTGTATCTGAATAATTTAGTATTTACTATCATTCTTTACGGAAAAATCTATCCGAGTTTTTTTTTGAATGAAACGAGCGGACAAACGCACAAAACTTGAGTTTTTGGGACAAACAAAGATTGTGGAGAAATATTTTAAAATGAATACAAATTTTGATTTGTATATGAATAATTTAGTATTTACAATCATTCTTTACGAAAAATCTATCCGTGTTTTTTTTGAATGAAACGAGCGGACAAACGCACGAAACTTGAGTTTTAGGGGCGAAACAAAGATTGTGGAGAAATATTTTAAAATGTATACAAATTTTGATTTGTATCCGAATAATTTAGTATTTACTATCATTCTTTACGAAAAAATCTATCCGAGTTTTTTTTTGAATGAAAAGAGCGGACAAACGCACGAAACTTGAGTTTAAGGGGAAAAACAATATTCTGGATAAATATTCTAAAATGTCTGAAAGTTTAGATTTGTATCTGAATAATTTAGTATTTACTATCATTCTTTACGGAAAATCTATCCGAGTTTTTTTTTTTGAATGAAACGAGCGGACAAACGAACAAAACTTGAGTTTTTGGGGCAAACAAAGATTGTGAAGAAATATTTTAAAATGTATACGAATTTTGATTTGTATCTGAATAATTTACTATTTAATATCATTCTTTACGAAAAATCTATCTGAGTTTTTTTTGATGAAATGAATGAACAAACGCACGAAACATGAGTTTTAGGGGAAAAACAAATATTGTGGAGAAATATTTAAAACGTCTACAAATTTAGATTTGTATCTGAAAAATGTAGTATTTACTATCATTCTTTACGGAAAAATCTATCCGAGTTTTTTTTTGAATGAAACGAGCGGACAAACGCACGAAACTTGAGTTTTAGGGGCGAAACAAAGATTGTGGAGAAATATTTTAAAATGTATACAAATTTTGATTTGTATCCGAATAATTTGGTATTTACTATCATTCATTACGAAAAAATCTATCCGAGTTTTTTTTTGAATGAAAAGAGCGGACAAACGCACGAAACTTGAGTTTAAGGGGAAAAACAATATTCTGGATAAATATTCTAAAATGTCTGAAAGTTTAGATTTGTATCTCGAATAATTTAGTATTTACTATCATTCTTTACGGAAAATCTATCCGTTTTTTTTTTTTTTTGAATGAAACGAGCGGACAAACGAACAAAACTTGAGTTTTTGGGGCAAACAAAGATTGTGAAGAAATATTTTAAAATGTATACGAATTTTGATTTGTATCTGAATAATTTAGTATTTACTATCATTCTTTACGAAAAATCTATCGGAGTTTTTTTTGAATGAAACGAACGGAGAAACGCACAAAACATGAGTTTTCGGGGCAAACAAAGATTGTGGAAAAATATTTTAAAACGAATACAAATTTTGATCTGTATATGAATAATTTAGTATTTACTATCATTCTTTACGAAAAAATCTATCCGTTTTTTTTTGAATGAAAAGAGCGGACAAACGCACGAAACTTGAGTTTAAGGGGAAAAACAATATTCTGGATAAATATTCTAAAATGTATGAAAGTTTAGATTTGTATCTGAATAATTTAGTATTTACTATCATTCTTTACGGAAAATCTATCCGTTTTTTTTTTTGAATGAAACGAGCGGACAAACGAACAAAACTTGAGTTTTTGGGGCAAACAAAGATTGTGAAGAAATATTTTAAAATGTATACGAATTTTGATTTGTATCTGAATAATTTACTATTTAATATCATTCTTTACGAAAAATCTATCCGAGTTTTTTTTGATGAAATGAATGAACAAACGCACGAAACATGAGTTTTAGGGGAAAAACAAATATTGTGGAAAAATATTTTAAAACGTGTACAAATTTAGATTTGTATCTGAAAAATTTAGTATTTACTATCATTCTTTACGGAAAAATCTATCCGAGTTTTTTTTTTGAATGAAACGAGCGGACAAACGCACAAAACTTGAGTTTTTGGGACAAACAAAGATTGTGGAGAAATATTTTAAAATGAATACAAATTTTGATTTGTATATGAATAATTTAGTATTTACAATCATTCTTTACGAAAAATCTATCCGAGTTTTTTTTTGAATGAAACGAGCGGACAAACGCACGAAACTTGAGTTTTAGGGGCGAAACAAAGATTGTGGAGAAATATTTTAAAATGTATACAAATTTTGATTTGTATCCGAATAATTTGGTATTTACTATCATTCATTACGAAAAAATCTATCCGAGTTTTTTTTTTGAATGAAAAGAGCGGACAAACGCACGAAACTTGAGTTTAAGGGGAAAAACTAATATTCTGGAGAAATATTCTAAAATGTATGAAAATTTAGATTTGTATCTGAAAAATTTAGTATTTACTATCATTCTTTACGGAAAATCTATCCGAGTTTTTTTTTAATGAAACGAGCGGACAAACGAACAAAACTTGAGTTTTTGGGGCAAACAAAGATTGTGAAGAAATATTTTAAATTGTATACGAATTTTGATTTGTATCTGAACAATTTAGTATTTACTATCATTCTTTACGAAAAATCTATCGGAGTTTTTTTTGAATGAAACGAACGGACAAACGCACAAAACTTGAGTTTTCGGGGCAAACAAAGATTGTGGAAAAATATTTTAAAACGAATACAAATTTTGATTTGTATATGAATAATTTAGTATTTACTATCATTCTTTACGAAAAATCTATCCGAGTTTTTTTTTGAATGAAATGAGCGGACAAACGCACGAAACTTGAGTTTTTGGGGCAAACAAAGATTGTGGAGAAATATTTTAAAATGTATACAAATTTTGATTTGTATATGAATAATTTAGTATTTACTATCATTCTTTACGAAAAATCTATCGGAGTTTTTTTGAATGAAATGAATGAACAAACGCACGAAACTTGAGTTTTAGGGGAAAAACAAATATTGTGGAGAAATATTTTAAAACGTATACAAATTTAGATTTGTATCCGAATAATTTAGTATTTACTATCATTCTTTACGAAAAATCTATCCGAGTTTTTTTTTGAATGAAACGAGCGGACAAACGCACAAAACTTGAGTTTTTGGGACAAACAAAGATTGTGGAGAAATATTTTAAAATGAATACAAATTTTGATTTGTATATGAATAATTTAGTATTTACTATCATTCTTTACGAAAAATCTATCCGAGTTTTTTTTTTGAATGAAACGAGCGGACAAACGCACGAAACTTGAGTTTTAGGGGAAAAACAAAGATTGTGGAGAAATATTTTAAAATGTATACAAATTTTGATTTGTATCCGAATAATTTAGTATTTACTATCATTCTTTACGAAAAAATCTATCCGAGTTTTTTTTTTTTTTGAATGAAAAGAGCGGACAAACGCACGAAACTTGAGTTTAAGGGGAAAAACAAATATTGTGGAGAAATATTTTAAAATGTATGAAAATTTAGATTTGTATATGAATAATTTAGTATTTACTATCATTCTTTACGGAAAATCTATCCGAGTTTTTTTTTTAATGAAACGAGCGGACAAACGAACAAAACTTGAGTTTTTGGGGCAAACAAAGATTGTGGAGAAATATTTTAAAATGTATACAAATTTTGATTTGTATATGAATAATTTAGTATTTACTATCATTCTTTACGAAAAATCTATCCGAGTTTTTTTTTGAATGAAACGAACGGAGAAACGCACGAAACTTGAGTTTTCGGGGTAAACAAAGATTGTGGAAAAATATTTTAAAATGAATACAAATTTTGATTTGTATATGAATAATTTAGTATTTACTATCATTCTTTACGAAAAATCTATCCGAGTTTTTTTTTGAATGAAACGAGCGGACAAACGCACAAAACTTGAGTTTTTGGGGCAAACAAAGATTGTGGAGAAATATTTTAAAATGAATACAAATTTTGATTTGTATATGAATAATTTAGTATTTACTATCATTCTTTACGAAAAATCTATCCGAGTTTTTTTTGATGAAATGAATGAACAAACGCACGAAACATGAGTTTTAGGGGAAAAACAAATATTGTGGAGAAATATTTTAAAACGTATACAAATTTAGATTTGTATCTGAATAATTTAGTATTTACTATCATTCTTTACGGAAAAATCTATCCGAGTTTTTTTTTGAATGAAACGAGCGGACAAACGCACAAAACTTGAGTTTTTGGGACAAACAAAGATTGTGGAGAAATATTTTAAAATGAATACAAATTTTGATTTGTATATGAATAATTTAGTATTTACAATCATTCTTTACGAAAAATCTATCCGAGTTTTTTTTTGAATGAAACGAGCGGACAAACGCACGAAACTTGAGTTTTAGGGGCAAACAAAGATTGTGGAGAAATATTTTAAAATGTATACAAATTTTGATTTGTATCCGAATAATTTGGTATTTACTATCATTCATTACGAAAAAATCTATCCGAGTTTTTTTTTGAATGAAAAGAGCGGACAAACGCACGAAACTTGAGTTTAAGGGGAAAAACAATATTGTGGATAAATATTCTAAAATGTGTTTGAAAGTTTAGATTTGTATCTGAATAATTTAGTATTTACTATCATTCTTTACGGAAAATCTATCCGAGTTTTTTTTTTGAATGAAACGAGCGGACAAACGAACAAAACTTGAGTTTTTGGGGCAAACAAAGATTGTGAAGAAATATTTTAAAATGTATACGAATTTTGATTTGTATCTGAATAATTTACTATTTAATATCATTCTTTACGAAAAATCTATCCGAGTTTTTTTTGATGAAATGAATGAACAAACGCACGAAACATGAGTTTTAGGGGAAAAACAAATATTGTGGAAAAATATTTTAAAACGTGTACAAATTTAGATTTGTATCTGAAAAATTTAGTATTTACTATCATTCTTTACGGAAAAATCTATCCGAGTTTTTTTTTGAATGAAACGAGCGGACAAACGCACAAAACTTGAGTTTTTGGGACAAACAAAGATTGTGGAGAAATATTTTAAAATGAATACAAATTTTGATTTGTATATGAATAATTTAGTATTTACAATCATTCTTTACGAAAAATCTATCCGAGTTTTTTTTTGACTGAAACGAGCGGACAAACGCACGAAACTTGAGTTTTAGGGGCGAAACAAAGATTGTGGAGAAATATTTTAAAATGTATACAAATTTTGATTTGTATCCGAATAATTTGGTATTTACTATCATTCATTACGAAAAAATCTATCCGAGTTTTTTTTTGAATGAAAAGAGCGGACAAACGCACGAAACTTGAGTTTAAGGGGAAAAACAATATTCTGGATAAATATTCTAAAATGTTTGAAAGTTTAGATTTGTATCTGAATAATTTAGTATTTACTATCATTCTTTACGGAAAATCTATCCGAGTTTTTTTTTTTTGAATGAAACGAGCGGACAAACGAACAAAACTTGAGTTTTTGGGGCAAACAAAGATTGTGAAGAAATATTTTAAAATGTATACGAATTTTGATTTGTATCTGAATAATTTACTATTTAATATCATTCTTTACGAAAAATCTATCCGAGTTTTTTTTGATGAAATGAATGAACAAACGCACGAAACATGAGTTTTAGGGGAAAAACAAATATTGTGGAAAAATATTTTAAAACGTGTACAAATTTAGATTTGTATCTGAAAAATTTAGTATTTACTATCATTCTTTACGGAAAAATCTATCCGAGTTTTTTTTTTGAATGAAACGAGCGGACAAACGCACAAAACTTGAGTTTTTGGGACAAACAAAGATTGTGGAGAAATATTTTAAAATGAATACAAATTTTGATTTGTATATGAATAATTTAGTATTTACAATCATTCTTTACGAAAAATCTATCCGAGTTTTTTTTTTTGAATGAAACGAGCGGACAAACGCACGAAACTTGAGTTTTTGGGGCGAAACAAAGATTGTGGAGAAATATTTTAAAATGTATACAAATTTTGATTTGTATCCGAATAATTTGGTATTTACTATCATTCATTACGAAAAAATCTATCCGAGTTTTTTTTTGAATGAAAAGAGCGGACAAACGCACGAAACTTGAGTTTAAGGGGAAAAACAATATTCTGGATAAATATTCTAAAATGTCTGAAAGTTTAGATTTGTATCTGAATAATTTAGTATTTACTATCATTCTTTACGGAAAATCTATCCGAGTTTTTTTTTTTGAATGAAACGAGCGGACAAACGAACAAAACTTGAGTTTTTGGGGCAAACAAAGATTGTGAAGAAATATTTTAAAATGTATACGAATTTTGATTTGTATCTGAATAATTTAGTATTTAATATCATTCTTTACGAAAAATCTATCCGAGTTTTTTTTGAATGAAATGAATGAACAAACGCACGAAACATGAGTTTTAGGGGAAAACAAATATTGTGGAAAAATATTTTAAAACGAATACAAATTTTGATCTGTATATGAATAATTTAGTATTTACTATCATTCTTTACGAAAAAATCTATCCGAGTTTTTTTTTGAATGAAAAGAGCGGACAAACGCACGAAACTTGAGTTTAAGGGGAAAAACAATATTGTGGATAAATATTCTAAAATGTATGAAAATTTAGATTTGTATCGAATAATTTAGTATTTACTATCATTCTTTACGGAAAATCTATCCGTTTTTTTTTTGAATGAAACGAGCGGACAAACGAACAAAACTTGAGTTTTTGGGGCAAACAAAGATTGTGAAGAAATATTTTAAAATGTATACGAATTTTGATTTGTATCTGAATAATTTACTATTTAATATCATTCTTTACGAAAAATCTATCCGAGTTTTTTTTGATGAAATGAATGAACAAACGCACGAAACATGAGTTTTAGGGGAAAAACAAATATTGTGGAAAAATATTTTAAAACGTGTACAAATTTAGATTTGTATCTGAAAAATTTAGTATTTACTATCATTCTTTACGGAAAAATCTATCCGAGTTTTTTTTTTGAATGAAACGAGCGGACAAACGCACAAAACTTGAGTTTTTGGGACAAACAAAGATTGTGGAGAAATATTTTAAAATGAATACAAATTTTGATTTGTATATGAATAATTTAGTATTTACAATCATTCTTTACGAAAAATCTATCCGAGTTTTTTTTTGAATGAAACGAGCGGACAAACGCACGAAACTTGAGTTTTAGGGGGCGAAACAAAGATTGTGGAGAAATATTTTAAAATGTATACAAGTTTTTATTTGTATCCGAATAATTTGGTATTTACTATCATTCATTACGAAAAAATCTATCCGAGTTTTTTTTTAATGAAAAGAGCGGACAAACGCACGAAACTTGTGTTTAAGGGGAAAAATAATATTCTGGAGAAATATTCTAAAATGTATGAAAATTTAGATTTATATCTGAATAATTTAGTATTTACTATCATTCTTTACGGAAAATCTATCCGAGTTTTTTTTTAATGAAACGAGCGGACAAACGAACAAAACTTGAGTTTTTGGGGCAAACAAAGATTGTGAAGAAATATTTTAAAATGTATACGAATTTTGATTTGTATATGAACAATTTAGTATTTACTATCATTCTTTACGAAAAATCTATCGGAGTTTTTTTTGAATGAAACGAACGGAGAAACGCACAAAACTTGAGTTTTCGGGGCAAACAAAGATTGTGGAAAAATATTTTAAAACGAATACAAATTTTGATTTGTATATGAATAATTTAGTATTTACTATCATTCTTTACGAAAAATCTATCCGAGTTTTTTTTTGAATGAAATGAGCGGACAAACGCACGAAACTTGAGTTTTTGGGGCAAACAAAGATTGTGGAGAAATATTTTAAAATGAATACAAATTTTGATTTATATATCAATAATTTAGTATTTACAATCATTCTTTATGAAAAATCTATCCGAGTTTTTTTGGATGAAATGAATGAACAAACGCATGAAACATGAGTTTTAGGGGAAAAACAAATATTGTGGAGAAATATTTCAAAACGTATACAAATTTAGATTTGTATCTGAATAATTTAGTATTTACTATCATTCTTTACGAAAAATCTATCCGAGTTTTTTTTTGAATGAAACGTGCGGACAAACGCACAAAACTTGAGTTTTTGGGACAAACAAAGATTGTGGAGAAATATTTTAAAATGAATACAAATTTTGATTTGTATATGAATAATTTAGTATTTACAATCATTCTTTACGAAAAATCTATCCGAGTTTTTTTTTGAATGAAACGAGCGGACAAACGCACGAAACTTGAGTTTTAGGGGCGAAACAAAGATTGTGGAGAAATATTTTAAAATGTATACAAGTTTTTGATTTGTATCCGAATAATTTGGTATTTACTATCATTCATTACGAAAAAATCTATCCGAGTTTTTTTTTTGAATGAAAAGAGCGGACAAACGCACGAAACTTGTGTTTAAGGGGAAAAAAAATATTGTGGAGAAATATTCTAAAATGTATGAAAATTTAGATTTATATCTGAATAATTTAGTATTTACTATCATTCTTTACGGAAAATCTATCCGAGTTTTTTTTTAATGAAACGAGCGGACAAACGAACAAAACTTGAGTTTTTGGGGCAAACAAAGATTGTGAAGAAATATTTTAAATTGTATACGAATTTTGATTTGTATATGAACAATTTAGTATTTAATATCATTCTTTACGAAAAAGCTATCGGAGTTTTTTTTTGAATGAAACGAACGGACAAACGCACAAAACTTGAGTTTTCGGGGCAAACAAAGATTGTGAAAAAATATTTTAAAACGAATACAAATTTTGATTTGTATATGAATAATTTAGTATTTACTATCATTCTTTACGAAAAATCTATCCGAGTTTTTCTTGAATGAAATGAGCGGACAAACGCACGAAACTTGAGTTTTTGGGGCAAACAATGATTGTGGAGAAATATTTTAAAATGAATACAAATTTTGATTTATATATCAATAATTTAGTATTTACAATCATTCTTTATGAAAAATCTATCCGAGTTTTTTTGGATGAAATCAATGAACAAACGCATGAAACATGAGTTTTAGGGGAAAAACAAATATTGTGGAGAAATATTTCAAAACGTATACAAATTTAGATTTGTATCTGAATAATTTTGTATTTACTATCATTCTTTACGTAAAAATCTATCCGAGTTTTTTTTTGAATGAAACGAGCGGACAAACGCACAAAACTTGAGTTTTTGGGACAAACAAAGATTGTGGAGAAATATTTTAAAATGAATACAAATTTTGATTTGTATATGAATAATTTAGTATTTACAATCATTCTTTACGAAAAATCTATCCGAGTTTTTTTTTGAATGAAACGAGCGGACAAACGCACGAAACTTGAGTTTTAGGGGCGAAACAAAGATTGTGGAGAAATATTTTAAAATGTATACAAGTTTTTATTTGTATCCGAATAATTTGGTATTTACTATCATTCATTACGAAAAAATCTATCCGAGTTTTTTTTTAATGAAAAGAGCGGACAAACGCACGAAACTTGTGTTTAAGGGGAAAAATAATATTCTGGAGAAATATTCTAAAATGTATGAAAATTTAGATTTATATCTCGAATAATTTAGTATTTACTATCATTCTTTACGGAAAATCTATCCGAGTTTTTTTTTAATGAAACGAGCGGACAAACGAACAAAACTTGAGTTTTTGGGGCAAACAAAGATTGTGGAGAAATATTTTAAAATGTATACGAATTTTGATTTGTATCTGAACAATTTAGTATTTACTATCATTCTTTACGAAAAAGCTATCGGAATTTTTTTTGAATGAAACGAACGGAGAAATGCACAAAACTTGAGTTTTCGGGGGAAACAAAGATTGTGGAAAAATATTTTAAAACGAATACAAATTTTGATTTGTATATGAATAATTTAGTATTTACTATCATTCTTTACGAAAAATCTATCCGAGTTTTTTTTGAATGAAATGAGCGGACAAACGCACGAAACTTGAGTTTTTGGGGCAAACAATGATTGTGGAGAAATATTTTAAAATGAATACAAATTTTGATTTGTATATAAATAATGTAGTATTTACTATCATTCTTTACGAAAAATCTATCCGATTTTTTTTCTGAATTAAATGAGCGAACAAACGCATGAAACTTGAGATTTAGGGGCAAAACAAATATTGCGGAGAAATATTTTAAAATGTATACAATTTTTGGTTTTTAATCTGAATAATTTAGTATTTAATATCATTCTTTACGAAAAATCTATCCGAGTTTTTTTGGATGAAATGATGAACAAACGCATGAAACATGAGTTTAATGGAAAAACAAATATTGTGGAGAAATATTTCAAAACGTATACAAATTTTGATTTGTATCTGAATAATTTTGTATTTACTATCATTCTTTACGGAAAAATCTATCCGAGTTTTTTTTTGAATGAAACGAGCGGACAAACGCACAAAACTTGAGTTTTTGGGACAAACAAAGATTGGGGAGAAATATTTTAAAATGAATACAAATTTTGATTTGTATATGACTAATTTAGTATTTACAATCATTCTTTACGAAAAATCTATCCGAGTTTTTTTTTGACTGAAACGAGCGGACAAACGCACGAAACTTGAGTTTTAGGGGCGAAACAAAGATTGTGGAGAAATATTTTAAAATGTATACAAATTTTGATTTGTATCCGAATAATTTGGTATTTACTATCATTCATTACGAAAAAATCTATCCGAGTTTTTTTTGAATGAAAAGAGCGGACAAACGCACGAAACTTGAGTTTAAGGGGAAAAACTATATTCTGGATAAATATTCTAAAATGTCTGAAAGTTTAGATTTGTATCTGAATAATTTAGTATTTACTATCATTCTTTACGGAAAATATATCCGAGTTTTTTTTTTGAATGAAACGAGCGGAAAAACGAACAAAACTTGAGTTTTTGGGGCAAATGTAAATCGCGTTAAAACCGTCGTTGAATTTCACACAATTTAACAAAACAATTTATATTTCCCTATTAATCAATTACGAGTATGAGTGGTAATGAGTTTAGGGGTCGAACACAAGGAGGTGTGGCCTCAAGTATTAACTAGTCTCAATGATTATTCTTTAGTATAGAATCTTGTAATTCAAAGGTTATTAGATGAATTTCCAAGTTTAAATCTTATTTTCAGCCTTATTGTAAAAATTCAGCACGTCACACTTTGGTGTTTTAATTCGTAACTTGACCAAATAAACTCCGATTCCAACACACAAGATACCGTTGGAAACTAGAAAGAGAGATCTATGATATGGTACTTTACTGGTATTTCTATTTTATTCAAAAATTTCGAGATATTTGTAGTTTAAATCCAGATCTTACTTCAGATTCATACTTAATTCAACAGTAACTTCAGAAATTTATAGAAAAATCACCAAGTCTTGAAAAATTCTAACATTTATACCGAAATTCAATTATAAGGTTTAGATTATCTGTTAAAATTTCATAAAATGATGTTTTGTATTTTGGGATTTATAATGAAAATTCAGATCTGGACCAGAAACTAGTTCTGACAGACCAATACTCACAAAAGTTGGTATATCTCCTAATCTGATTTAACAACTAATATCTTAAAATTCATATTTGGATTCTACACTTCAAAATACTTCTAGTAGGACTAGTTTTGTATTTTTAGTATTTATTTTTATATTTTTAAAAATTCAGAAGAAAAGAAACAGTAAATCTGGACTGAAAGTTTAAAAAACAGAAATATTACAAATTTAGAAAATTAATATCTCACAAATTATAAATCGGAATTGGGCAAAATTTGATTTGAAAATTATCTACTAAATGAGAACTAAATTTTAAAAATATTTATTTAATTTTTAAGATCTGAATTAGATACGAAATTAAGGGAAAAAGACTGAAAAAACAGAGATGAAACAGCAGAAAACAGAAACTGATTAGGGTTTGATTTTTTGGTTTAAAAGTAGGGATTTTTAAGAGTATTTGATCAAGAATACCATCCTTAATCACTGAATATTCAATCTTCAAGATTTGTACAACAAGTTTAAGTAAATTCAAGCTAGAAAAACTCAATTAATGGACCGAAAATTGGATCTAAACAAAAATCAGCCAACTCATGTTCAAATCATAAAATTCAATCCAAAACTTCAATTAATCAATCAAAATTCTCAGCCAAGACCTTGAATGACTAATTGGTCATAATACACACGCAATTATAGGTCTAATTGATCTAATAAATTCAGCCAAATCAATCAAATCAACGATTTTCATTTTTAATAGTGATATATGAACAATTACACAAATCGGTCAAATTGATTCAAAATAAAGTAAGATTTCAAGTGATTCCTTCACAAATATCTATCCCTACACAGATCTACTCAATCATGATTAAACAAACACGATTCGATCTCAAATTCATCATTTTACACCAAAAATTCAGATTTGAAAAATTAGGAGAAAAAGAAAGAATTTAAGGAGGATTTAATCAAACCATAATGAGAAATCCAAGCTAGGACCTTCCTTGAGTTGATTTGAAGCTCCAATTGCACCTCGATTTAAGCTAGAATCGACCGATTCGACTTTTCCCCAAATCAGCCCCGAATTGCATGATTTCACTCAAAAACGAAAATTAGAGCTCAAGAAAGCTTGAAACTCATTAATGGAGATTTTAGAGGTTAGAGAAGATGAATGGAGAGTGGTGTATAAGTTAAGGAGAGTGGGAGAATGAGTGATTTGAGAGAATGGATGAAAGAGCGTGTTTTGATGGATTGAAATACGGTTCTTTATATAGAGAGTTGAGGGATATTTTGGGGCTTGTGATTGGCTTAGGAGGATCAAGGAACTGTACTGAAGATCTGGACCGAATTTCGTTGTATTCCGTTGAAAAATGAGGGAGAATTTCGAATTTTAGTATTTGGCGGTTATTTTGAAATCTGGAATTTCGTCGAACGGTTTAGTGGCATCATTTCAAACTCAAATATCTCTCTCATTTCTTCATCGTTTTTGGTGTTCTTCATATCCATGGAAAGAGGAAAGAGAGAAGAAGAGAATGGAATTGGTTTCACGTGAAACGGAGCTCTGTGGAGTGAGTTATGGACTTGAGAAGTTTCAGCTCGAATTGAGTTATTTCAGCAAAAACAGAATTCAATTTCATCGAATACTTATTTCAAACTCGATTATCTCACTCAATTCTTCATCATTTTATGAGTTCTTTATATGGTTGGAAAGAGGGGATCAATAAGAAGAGAATGGTGTTGGAATTTTGTCAATTAGAGGTCTGTGGAGGGAATGGAAAGCTCGAGAATTCCTCAGCTCAAACGGTCTATTTTCATGGCTGACAGGAGGTTTTTCGCGTTTTCCGGCCAGCTCCGGCCGTTCCAGCGGTGACTAATCATACGGTTGTGCTTGTCTTGTCAAGACGAGTCAAATGGTGGTGAATTTGTTCAATTCCGAGCATTTCGGAAAATCAGCGCTTTGAGAGAGAAATAGTTGACTTTGATTGCGACGGTTGACCAGAATTTTGATGCGTCATTTTTCTCTGTTCTTTTGCTGCTAGGTTTATGTTGAGGTGTAAAACGATGGTTAGGATCCACTTGATCGGAACGTCACATTCCGATATGAAACGTCACATTCCGATACGAAACGTCACATTCCGATACGAAACGTCATAGAAAAAGTGGACGTTTCTTCTGTTTTGGGACCGAACGTGGTCGGTTCACGTATCGGTTTGGCTGAAGAACGTCATGAGACAAAGTGGATGTTTTCATAACGTTTTGTGGTCGTTTCTTACTCGTTCCATTGTTTGCTCTTTTCCAACAATGTTTTCCATCGTTTAGGGTTAGGAAATTATATGTATGGGAAATGTGAGCGTTTTTAGGGAGAATTTGGCCATCATTGGCCCATTATTTACGTTTTTGTCCAATTCTTCATTTTATGGCCTTGTCGCCCGTAAAATAGCACAAAAATGTATTAAGAGGTTTCAAATTATGTTTTATGAGTTATGAGTCTTTTCATCCTACGTTTTATGTGAAATTTGATTGAATTTGTGATGATTTAAACCCTAAAAATGTGTATAAAAATACACATTACAGCAAACAAAGATTGTGAAGAAATATTTTAAAATGTATACGAATTTTGATTTGTATCTGAATAATTTACTATTTAATATCATTCTTTACGAAAAATCTATCCGATTTTTTTTTGATGAAATGAATGAACAAACACACGAAACATGAGTTTTAGGGGAAAAACAAATATTGTGGAAAAATATTTTAAAATGTATACAAATTTAGATTTGTATCTGAAAAATTTAGTATTTACTATCATTCTTTACGGAAAAATCTATCCGATTTTTTTTTGAATGAAACGAGCGGACAAACGCACAAAACTTGAGTTTTTGGGACAAACAAAGATTGTGGAGAAATCTTTTGAAATGAATACAAATTTTGATTTGTATGTGAATAATTTAGTATTTACAATCATTCTTTACGAAAAATCTATCCGAGTTTTTTTTTTGAATGAAACGAGCGGACAAACGCACGAAACTTGAGTTTTAGGGGCGAAACAAAGATTGTGGAGAAATATTTTAAAATGTATACAAGTTTTTATTTGTATCCGAATAATTTGGTATTTACTATCATTCATTACGAAAAAATCTATCCGAGTTTTTTTTTTGAATGAAAAGAGCGGACAAACGCACGAAACTTGTGTTTTAGGGGAAAAAACAAATATTGTGGAAGAAATATTCTAAAATGTATGAAAATTTAGATTTATATCTCGAATAATTTAGTATTTACTATCATTCTTTACGGAAAATCTATCGAATTTTTTTTGAATGAAACGAGTGGACAAACGAACAAAACTTGAGTTTTTGGGGCAAACAAAGATTGTGAAGAAATATTTTAAAATGTATACGAATTTTGATTTGTATCTGAACAATTTAGTATTTACTATCATTCTTTACGAAAAATCTATCCGAGTTTTTTTTGAATTAAACGAGTGGACAAACGAACAAAACTTGAGTTTTCGGGGCAAACAAAGATTGTGAAGAAATATTTTAAAATGTATACGAATTTAGATTTGTATCTGAACAATTTAGTATTTACTATCATTCTTTACGAAAAATCTATTGGAGTTTTTTTTGAATGAATCGAACGGAGAAACGCACAAAACTTGAGTTTTCGGGGCAAACAAAGATTGTGGAAAAATATTTTAAAACGAATACAAATTTTGATTTGTATATGAATAATTTAGTATTTACTATCATTCTTTACGAAAAATCTATCCGAGTTTTTTTTTGAATGAAACGAGCGGACAAACGCACGAAACTTGAGATTTAGGGGCAAAACAATGATTGTGGAGAAATATTTTAAAATGAATATAAATTTTGATTTGTATATGAATAATTTAGTATTTACTATCATTCTTTACCAAAAATCTATCCGAGTTTTTTTTTTGAATGAAATGAGCGAACAAACGCACGAAACTTGAGTTTTAGGGGCAAAACAAATATTGTGGAGAAATATTTTAAAATGTATACAATTTTTGATTTTTATCTGAATAATTTAGTATTTAATATCATTCTTTACGAAAAATCTATCCGAATTTTTTTGGATGAAATGATGAACAAACGCATGAAACATGAGTTTTAGGGGAAAAACAAATATTGTGGAGAAATATTTCAAAACGTATACAAATTTAGATTTGTATCTGAATAATTTAGTATTTACTATCATTCTTTACGGAAAAATCTATCCGAGTTTTTTTTTAATGAAACGAGCGGACAAACGCACAAAACTTGAGTTTTGGGGCAAACAAAGATTGTGGAGAAATATTTTAAAATGATACAAATTTTGATTTGTATATGAATAATTTAGTATTTACAATCATTCTTTACGAAAAATCTATCCGAGTTTTTCTTGAATGAAATGAGCGGACAAACGCACGAAACTTGAGTTTTAGGGGCAAAACAAAGATTGTGGAGAAATATTTTAAAATGTATACAAATTTTGATTTGTATCCGAATAATTTGGTATTTACTATCATTCATTACGAAAAAATCTATCCGAGTTTTTTTGAATGAAAAGAGCGGACAAACGCACGAAACTTGAGTTTAAGGGGAAAAACAATATTCTGGATAAATATTCTAAAATGTTACGAAAGTTTAGATTTGTATCTGAATAATTTAGTATTTACTATCATTCTTTACGGAAAAATCTATCCAAGTTTTTTTTTGAATGAAACGAGCGGACAAACGAACAAAACTTGAGTTTTTGGGGCAAACAAAGATTGTGAAGAAATATTTTAAAATGTATACGAATTTTGATTTGTATCTGAATAATTTAGTATTTAATATCATTCTTTACGAAAAATCTATCCGAGTTTTTTTTTGATGAAATGAATGAACAAACGCACGAAACATGAGTTTTAGGGGAAAAACAAATATTGTGGAAAAATATTTTAAAACGTATACAAATTTAGATTTGTATCGAATAATTTAGTATTTACTATCATTCTTTACGGAAAAATCTATCCGAGTTTTTTTTTGAATGAAACGAGCGGACAAACGCACAAAACTTGAGTTTTTGGGACAAACAAAGATTGTGGAGAAATATTTTAAAATGAATACAAATTTTGATTTGTATATGAATAATTTAGTATTTACAATCATTCTTTACGAAAAATCTATCCGAGTTTTTTTTTGAATGAAACGAGCGGACAAACGCACGAAACTTGAGTTTTAGGGGCGAAACAAAGATTGTGGAGAAATATTTTAAAATGTATACAAATTTTGATTTGTATCCGAATAATTTGGTATTTACTATCATTCATTACGAAAAAATCTATCCGAGTTTTTTTTTTGAATGAAAAGAGCGGACAAACGCACGAAACTTGAGTTTAAGGGGAAAAACAATATTCTGGAGAAATATTCTAAAATGTATGAAAATTTAGATTTGTATCTGAATAATTTAGTATTTACTATCATTCTTTACGGAAAATCTATCCGAGTTTTTTTTTTGAATGAAACGAGCGGACAAACGAACAAAACTTGAGTTTTTGGGGCAAACAAAGATTGTGAAGAAATATTTTAAAATGTATACGAATTTTGATTTGTATCTGAATAATTTAGTATTTAATATCATTCTTTACGAAAAATCTATCCGAGTTTTTTTTGAATGAAATGAATGAACAAACGCACGAAACATGAGTTTTAGGGGGAAAAACAAATATTGTGGAGAAATATTTTAAAACGTATACAAATTTAGATTTGTATCTGAATAATTTAGTATTTACTATCATTCTTTACGGAAAAATCTATCCGAGTTTTTTTTGAATGAAACGAGCGGACAAACGCACAAAACTTGAGTTTTTGGGACAAACAAAGATTGTGGAGAAATATTTTAAAATGAATACAAATTTTGATTTGTATATGAATAATTTAGTATTTACAATCATTCTTTACGAAAAATCTATCCGAGTTTTTTTTTTGACTGAAACGAGCGGACAAACGCACGAAACTTGAGTTTTAGGGGCAAAACAAAGATTGTGGAGAAATATTTTAAAATGTATACAAATTTTGATTTGTATCCGAATAATTTGGTATTTTCTATCATTCGTTACGAAAAAATCTATCCGAGTTTTTTTTGAATGAAAAGAGCGGACAAACGCACGAAACTTGAGTTTAAGGGGAAAAACAATATTGTGGAGAAATATTCTAAAATGTCTGAAAATTTAGATTTGTATCTCAATAATTTAGTATTTACTATCATTCTTTACGGAAAATCTATCCGTTTTTTTTTTTTGAATGAAACGAGCGGACAAACGAACAAAACTTGAGTTTTTGGGGCAAACAAAGATTGTGAAGAAAAATTTTAAAATGTATACGAATTTTGATTTGTATCTGAATAATTTACTATTTAATATCATTCTTTACGAAAAATCTATCCGAGTTTTTTTTTGATGAAATGAATGAACAAACGCACGAAACATGAGTTTTAGGGGAAAAACAAATATTGTTGAGAAATATTTTAAAACGTATACAAATTTAGATTTGTATCTCGAATAATTTAGTATTTACTATCATTCTTTACGGAAAAATCTATCCGAGTTTTTTTTTGAATGAAACGAGCGGACAAACGCACAAAACTTGAGTTTTTGGGACAAACAAAGATTGTGGAGAAATATTTTAAAATGAATACAAATTTTGATTTGTATATGAATAATTTAGTATTTACAATCATTCTTTACGAAAAATCTATCCGAGTTTTTTTTTGACTGAAACGAGCGGACAAACGCACGAAACTTGAGTTTTAGGGGCGAAACAAAGATTGTGGAGAAATATTTTAAAATGTATACAAATTTTGATTTGTATCCGAATAATTTGGTATTTTCTATCATTCGTTACGAAAAAATCTATCCGAGTTTTTTTTGAATGAAAAGAGCGGACAAACGCACGAAACTTGAGTTTAAGGGGAAAAACAATATTCTGGAGAAATATTCTAAAATGTTCGAAAATTTAGATTTGTATCTCAATAATGTAGTATTTACTATCATTCTTTACGGAAAATCTATCCGAGTTTTTTTTTTTGAATGAAACGAGCGGACAAACGAACAAAACTTGAGTTTTTGGGGCAAACAAAGATTGTGAAGAAATATTTTAAAATGTATACGAATTTTGATTTGTATCTGAATAATTTAGTATTTAATATCATTCTTTACGAAAAATCTATCCGATTTTTTTTTGATGAAATGAATGAACAAACGCACGAAACATGAGTTTTAGGGGAAAAACAAATATTGTTGAGAAATATTTTAAAGCGTATACAAATTTAGATTTGTATCTGAATAATTTAGTATTTACTATCATTCTTTACGGAAAAATCTATCCGAGCTTTTTTTTGAATGAAACGAGCGGACAAACGCACAAAACTTGAGTTTTTGGGACAAACAAAGATTGTGGAGAAATATTTTAAAATGAATACAAATTTTGATTTGTATATGAATAATTTAGTATTTACAATCATTCTTTACGAAAAATCTATCCGAGTTTTTTTTTTTGAATGAAACGAGCGGACAAACGCACGAAACTTGAGTTTTAGGGGCGAAACAAAGATTGTGGAGAAATATTTTAAAATGTATACAAATTTTGATTTGTATCCGAATAATTTGGTATTTACAATCATTCTTTACGAAAAAATCTATCCGAGTTTTTTTTTGACTGAAATGAGCGGACAAACGCACGAAACTTGAGTTTAAGGGGAAAAACAATATTGTGGAGAAATATTCTAAAATGTATGAAAATTTAGATTTGTATCTCAATAATGTAGTATTTACTATCATTCTTTACGGAAAATCTATCCGTTTTTTTTTTTTTGAATGAAACGAGCGGACAAACGAACAAAACTTGAGTTTTTGGGGCAAACAAAGATTGTGAAGAAATATTTTAAAATGTATACGAATTTTGATTTGTATCTGAATAATTTAGTATTTAATATCATTCTTTACGAAAAATCTATCCGATTTTTTTTTGATGAAATGAATGAACAAACGCACGAAACATGAGTTTTAGGGGAAAAACAAATATTGTTGAGAAATATTTTAAAGCGTATACAAATTTAGATTTGTATCTGAATAATTTAGTATTTACTATCATTCTTTACGGAAAAATCTATCCGAGCTTTTTTTTGAATGAAACGAGCGGACAAACGCACAAAACTTGAGTTTTTGGGACAAACAAAGATTGTGGAGAAATATTTTAAAATGAATACAAATTTTGATTTGTATATGAATAATTTAGTATTTACAATCATTCTTTACGAAAAATCTATCCGAGTTTTTTTTTTGAATGAAACGAGCGGACAAACACACGAAACATGAGTTTTAGGGGAAAAACAAAGATTGTGGAGAAATATTTTAAAATGTATACAAATTTTGATTTGTATCTGAATAATTTAGTATTTACTATCATTCTTTACGAAAAAATCTATCCGAGTTTTTTTTTGAATGAAAAGAGCGGACAAACGCACGAAACTTGAGTTTAAGGGGAAAAACAATATTCTGGAGAAATATTCTAAAATGTATGAAAATTTAGATTTGTATCTCGAATAATTTAGTATTTACTATCATTCTTTACGGAAAATCTATCCGAGTTTTTTTTTTGAATGAAACGAGCGGACAAACGAACAAAACTTGAGTTTTTGGGGCAAACAAAGATTGTGAAGAAATATTTTAAAATGTATACGAATTTTGATTTGTATCTGAATAATTTAGTATTTAATATCATTCTTTACGAAAAATCTATCCGATTTTTTTTTGAATGAAATGAATGAACAAACGCACGAAACATGAGTTTTAGGGGAAAAACAAATATTGTTGAGAAATATTTTAAAACGTATACAAATTTAGATTTGTATCTGAATAATTTAGTATTTACTATCATTCTTTACGGAAAAATCTATCCGAGTTTTTTTTTTGAATGAAACGAGCGGACAAACGCACAAAACTTGAGTTTTTGGGACAAACAAAGATTGTGGAGAAATATTTTAAAATGAATACAAATTTTGATTTGTATATGAATAATTTAGTATTTACAATCATTCTTTACGAAAAATCTATCCGAGTTTTTTTTTGACTGAAACGAGCGGACAAACACACGAAACTTGAGTTTAAGGGGAAAAACAAATATTCTGGAGAAATATTCTAAAATGTATACAAATTTTGATTTGTATCTCAATAATGTAGTATTTACTATCATTCTTTACGGAAAATCTATCCGAATTATTTTTTTTGAATGAAACGAGCGGACAAACGAACAAAACTTGAGTTTTTGGGGCAAACAAAGATTGTGAAGAAATATTTTAAAATGTATACGAATTTTGATTTGTATCTGAATAATTTAGTATTTAATATCATTCTTTACGAAAAATCTATCCGAGTTTTTTTTGATGAAATGAATGAACAAACGCACGAAACATGAGTTTTAGGGGAAAAACAAATATTGTTGAGAAATATTTTAAAGCGTATACAAATTTAGATTTGTATCTCGAATAATTTAGTATTTACTATCATTCTTTACGGAAAAATCTATCCGAGCTTTTTTTTTGAATGAAACGAGCGGACAAACGCACAAAACTTGAGTTTTTGGGACAAACAAAGATTGTGGAGAAATATTTTAAAATGAATACAAATTTTGATTTGTATATGAATAATTTAGTATTTACAATCATTCTTTACGAAAAATCTATCCGAGTTTTTTTTTTGAATGAAACAAGCGAACAAACACACGAAACTTGAGTTTTAGGGGCGAAACAAAGATTGTGGAGAAATATTTTAAAATGTATACAAATTTTGATTTGTATCCGAATAATTTGGTATTTACAATCATTCGTTACGAAAAAATCTATCCGAGTTTTTTTTGAATGAAAAGAGCGGACAAACGCACGAAACTTGAGTTTAAGGGGAAAAACAATATTCTGGGAAATATTCTAAAATGTCTGAAAATTTAGATTTGTATCTCAATAATGTAGTATTTACTATCATTCTTTACGGAAAATCTATCCGAGTTTTTTTTTTTTGAATGAAACGAGCGGACAAACGAACAAAACTTGAGTTTTTGGGGCAAACAAAGATTGTGAAGAAATATTTTAAAATGTATACGAATTTTGATTTGTATCTGAATAATTTAGTATTTAATATCATTCTTTACGAAAAATCTATCCGAGTTTTTTTTGATGAAATGAATGAACAAACGCACGAAACATGAGTTTTAGGGGAAAAACAAATATTGTTGAGAAATATTTTAAAGCGTATACAAATTTAGATTTGTATCTGAATAATTTAGTATTTACTATCATTCTTTACGGAAAAATCTATCCGAGTTTTTTTTTGAATGAAACGAGCGGACAAACGCACAAAACTTGAGTTTTTGGGACAAACAAAGATTGTGGAGAAATATTTTAAAATGAATACAAATTTTGATTTGTATATGAATAATTTAGTATTTACAATCATTCTTTACGAAAAATATCTATCCGAGTTTTTCACGTTTTTTTGACTGAAATGAGCGGACAAACACACGAAACTTGAGTTTAAGGGGAAAAATAATATTCTGGGGAAATATTCTAAAATGTATGAAAATTTTGATTTGTATCTCAATAATGTAGTATTTACTATCATTCTTTACGGAAAATCTATCCGATTTTTTTTTTTTGAATGAAACGAGCGGACAAACGAACAAAACTTGAGTTTTTGGGGCAAACAAAGATTGTGAAGAAATATTTTAAAATGTATACGAATTTTGATTTGTATCTGAATAATTTAGTATTTAATATCATTCTTTACGAAAAATCTATCCGAGTTTTTTTTTGATGAAATGAATGAACAAACGCACGAAACATGAGTTTTAGGGGAAAAACAAATATTGTTGAGAAATATTTTAAAGCGTATACAAATTTAGATTTGTATCTGAATAATTTAGTATTTACTATCATTCTTTACGGAAAAATCTATCCGAGCTTTTTTTTGAATGAAACGAGCGGACAAACGCACAAAACTTGAGTTTTTGGGACAAACAAAGATTGTGGAGAAATATTTTAAAATGAATACAAATTTTGATTTGTATATGAATAATTTAGTATTTACAATCATTCTTTACGAAAAATCTATCCGAGTTTTTTTTTGACTGAAACGAGCGGACAAACACACGAAACTTGAGTTTTAGGGGCGAAACAAAGATTGTGGAGAAATATTTTAAAATGTATACAAATTTTGATTTGTATCCGAATAATTTGGTATTTACAATCATTCGTTACGAAAAAATCTATCCGATTTTTTTTTGAATGAAAAGAGCGGACAAACGCACGAAACTTGAGTTTAAGGGGAAAAACAATATTCTGGGGAAATATTCTAAAATGTCTGAAAATTTAGATTTGTATCTCAATAATGTAGTATTTACTATCATTCTTTACGGAAAATCTATCCGAGTTTTTTTTTTGAATGAAACGAGCGGACAAACGAACAAAACTTGAGTTTTTGGGGCAAACAAAGATTGTGAAGAAATATTTTAAAATGTATACGAATTTTGATTTGTATCTGAATAATTTAGTATTTAATATCATTCTTTACGAAAAATCTATCCGAGTTTTTTTTTGATGAAATGAATGAACAAACGCACGAAACATGAGTTTTAGGGGAAAAACAAATATTGTTGAGAAATATTTTAAAGCGTATACAAATTTAGATTTGTATCTGAATAATTTAGTATTTACTATCATTCTTTACGGAAAAATCTATCCGAGCTTTTTTTTTGAATGAAACGAGCGGACAAACGCACAAAACTTGAGTTTTTGGGACAAACAAAGATTGTGGAGAAATATTTTAAAATGAATACAAATTTTGATTTGTATATGAATAATTTAGTATTTACAATCATTCTTTACGAAAAATCTATCCGAGTTTTTTTTTGAATGAAACGAGCGGACAAACACACGAAACTTGAGTTTTAGGGGCGAAACAAAGATTGTGGAGAAATATTTTAAAATGTATACAAATTTTGATTTGTATCCGAATAATTTGGTATTTACAATCATTCGTTACGAAAAAATCTATCCGAGTTTTTTTGAATGAAAAGAGCGGACAAACGCACGAAACTTGAGTTTAAGGAGAAAAACAATATTCTGGGGAAATATTCTAAAATGTCTGAAAATTTAGATTTGTATCTCAATAATGTAGTATTTACTATCATTCTTTACGGAAAATCTATCCGAGTTTTTTTTTTTTGAATGAAACGAGCGGACAAACGAACAAAACTTGAGTTTTTGGGGCAAACAAAGATTGTGAAGAAATATTTTAAAATGTATACGAATTTTGATTTGTATCTGAATAATTTAGTATTTAATATCATTCTTTACGAAAAATCTATCCGATTTTTTTTGATGAAATGAATGAACAAACGCACGAAACATGAGTTTTAGGGGAAAAACAAATATTGTTGAGAAATATTTTAAAGCGTATACAAATTTAGATTTGTATCTCGAATAATTTAGTATTTACTATCATTCTTTACGGAAAAATCTATCCGAGCTTTTTTTTTGAATGAAACGAGCGGACAAACGCACAAAACTTGAGTTTTTGGGACAAACAAAGATTGTGGAGAAATATTTTAAAATGAATACAAATTTTGATTTGTATATGAATAATTTAGTATTTACAATCATTCTTTACGAAAAATCTATCCGAGTTTTTTTTTTTTGAATGAAACGAGCGGACAAACACACGAAACTTGAGTTTTAGGGGCGAAACAAAGATTGTGGAGTTAAATTTTTAAAATGTATACAAATTTTGATTTGTATCCGAATAATTTGGTATTTACAATCATTCGTTACGAAAAAATCTATCCGTTTTTTTTTGAATGAAAAAGAGCGGACAAACGCACGAAACTTGAGTTTAAGGGGAAAAACAATATTCTGGGGAAATATTCTAAAATGTCTGAAAATTTAGATTTGTATCTCAATAATGTAGTATTTACTATCATTCTTTACGGAAAATCTATCCGAGTTTTTTTTTTTTGAATGAAACGAGCGGACAAACGAACAAAACTTGAGTTTTTGGGGCAAACAAAGATTGTGAAGAAATATTTTAAAATGTATACGAATTTTGATTTGTATCTGAATAATTTAGTATTTAATATCATTCTTTACGAAAAATCTATCCGATTTTTTTTTGATGAAATGAATGAACAAACGCACGAAACATGAGTTTTAGGGGAAAAACAAATATTGTTGAGAAATATTTTAAAGCGTATACAAATTTAGATTTGTATCTGAATAATTTAGTATTTACTATCATTCTTTACGGAAAAATCTATCCGAGCTTTTTTTTGAATGAAACGAGCGGACAAACGCACAAAACTTGAGTTTTTGGGACAAACAAAGATTGTGGAGAAATATTTTAAAATGAATACAAATTTTGATTTGTATATGAATAATTTAGTATTTACAATCATTCTTTACGAAAAATCTATCCGAGTTTTTTTTTTTGAATGAAACGAGCGGACAAACACACGAAACTTGAGTTTTAGGGGCGAAACAAAGATTGTGGAGAAATATTTTAAAATGTATACAAATTTTGATTTGTATCCGAATAATTTGGTATTTACAATCATTCGTTACGAAAAAATCTATCCGATTTTTTTTGAATGAAAAGAGCGGACAAACGCACGAAACTTGAGTTTAAGGGGAAAAACAATATTCTGGGGAAATATTCTAAAATGTCTGAAAATTTAGATTTGTATCTCAATAATGTAGTATTTACTATCATTCTTTACGGAAAATCTATCCGTTTTTTTTTTTTTTGAATGAAACGAGCGGACAAACGAACAAAACTTGAGTTTTTGGGGCAAACAAAGATTGTGAAGAAATATTTTAAAATGTATACGAATTTTGATTTGTATCTGAATAATTTAGTATTTAATATCATTCTTTACGAAAAATCTATCCGATTTTTTTTTGATGAAATGAATGAACAAACGCACGAAACATGAGTTTTAGGGGAAAAACAAATATTGTTGAGAAATATTTTAAAGCGTATACAAATTTAGATTTGTATCTCGAATAATTTAGTATTAACTATCATTCTTTACGAAAAATCTATCCGAGTTTTTTTTGAATGAAACGAGCGGACAAACGCACAAAACTTGAGTTTTTGGGACAAACAAAGATTGTGGAGAAATATTTTAAAATGAATACAAATTTTGATTTGTATATGAATAATTTAGTATTTACAATCATTCTTTACGAAAAATCTATCCGAGTTTTTTTTTTTTTTGACTGAAACGAGCGGACAAACACACGAAACTTGAGTTTTAGGGGCGAAACAAAGATTGTGGAGAAATATTTTAAAATGTATACAAATTTTGATTTGTATCCGAATAATTTGGTATTTACAATCATTCGTTACGAAAAAATCTATCCGTTTTTTTTGAATGAAAAGAGCGGACAAACGCACGAAACTTGAGTTTAAGGGGAAAAACAATATTCTGGGGAAATATTCTAAAATGTCTGAAAATTTAGATTTGTATCTCAATAATGTAGTATTTACTATCATTCTTTACGGAAAATCTATCCGAGTTTTTTTTTTTTGAATGAAACGAGCGGACAAACGAACAAAACTTGAGTTTTTGGGGCAAACAAAGATTGTGAAGAAATATTTTAAAATGTATACGAATTTTGATTTGTATCTGAATAATTTAGTATTTAATATCATTCTTTACGAAAAATCTATCCGATTTTTTTTTGATGAAATGAATGAACAAACGCACGAAACATGAGTTTTAGGGGAAAAACAAATATTGTTGAGAAATATTTTAAAGCGTATACAAATTTAGATTTGTATCTGAATAATTTAGTATTTACTATCATTCTTTACGGAAAAATCTATCCGAGCTTTTTTTTGAATGAAACGAGCGGACAAACGCACAAAACTTGAGTTTTTGGGACAAACAAAGATTGTGGAGAAATATTTTAAAATGAATACAAATTTTGATTTGTATATGAATAATTTAGTATTTACAATCATTCTTTACGAAAAATCTATCCGTTTTTTTTTTGACTGAAACGAGCGGACAAACACACGAAACTTGAGTTTTAGGGGCGAAACAAAGATTGTGGAGAAATATTTTAAAATGTATACAAATTTTGATTTGTATCCGAATAATTTGGTATTTACAATCATTCGTTACGAAAAAATCTATCCGAGTTTTTTTTTGAATGAAAAGAGCGGACAAACGCACGAAACTTGAGTTTAAGGGGAAAAACAATATTCTGGGGAAATATTCTAAAATGTCTGAAAATTTAGATTTGTATCTCAATAATGTAGTATTTACTATCATTCTTTACGGAAAATCTATCCGAGTTTTTTTTTTTGAATGAAACGAGCGGACAAACGAACAAAACTTGAGTTTTTGGGGCAAACAAAGATTGTGAAGAAATATTTTAAAATGTATACGAATTTTGATTTGTATCTGAATAATTTAGTATTTAATATCATTCTTTACGAAAAATCTATCCGAGTTTTTTTTTGATGAAATGAATGAACAAACGCACGAAACATGAGTTTTAGGGGAAAAACAAATATTGTTGAGAAATATTTTAAAGCGTATACAAATTTAGATTTGTATCTGAATAATTTAGTATTTACTATCATTCTTTACGGAAAAATCTATCCGAGCTTTTTTTTTGAATGAAACGAGCGGACAAACGCACAAAACTTGAGTTTTTGGGACAAACAAAGATTGTGGAGAAATATTTTAAAATGAATACAAATTTTGATTTGTATATGAATAATTTAGTATTTACAATCATTCTTTACGAAAAATCTATCCGTGTTTTTTTTTGAATGAAATGAGCGGACAAACACACGAAACTTGAGTTTAAGGGGAAAAACAATATTCTGGGGAAATATTCTAAAATGTATGAAAATTTTGATTTGTATCTCAATAATGTAGTATTTACTATCATTCTTTACGGAAAATCTATCCGAGTTTTTTTTTTTTTTGAATGAAACGAGCGGACAAACGAACAAAACTTGAGTTTTTGGGGCAAACAAAGATTGTGAAGAAATATTTTAAAATGTATACGAATTTTGATTTGTATCTGAATAATTTAGTATTTAATATCATTCTTTACGAAAAATCTATCCGAGTTTTTTTTTGATGAAATGAATGAACAAACGCACGAAACATGAGTTTTAGGGGAAAAACAAATATTGTTGAGAAATATTTTAAAGCGTATACAAATTTAGATTTGTATCTGAATAATTTAGTATTTACTATCATTCTTTACGGAAAAATCTATCCGAGTTTTTTTTTGAATGAAACGAGCGGACAAACGCACAAAACTTGAGTTTTTGGGACAAACAAAGATTGTGGAGAAATATTTTAAAATGAATACAAATTTTGATTTGTATATGAATAATTTAGTATTTACAATCATTCTTTACGAAAAATCTATCCGAGTTTTTTTTTTTGACTGAAATGAGCGGACAAACACACGAAACTTGAGTTTAAGGGGAAAAACAATATTCTGGGGAAATATTCTAAAATGTCTGAAAATTTTGATTTGTATCTCAATAATGTAGTATTTACTATCATTCTTTACGGAAAATCTATCCGAGTTTTTTTTTTTTGAATGAAACGAGCGGACAAACGAACAAAACTTGAGTTTTTGGGGCAAACAAAGATTGTGAAGAAATATTTTAAAATGTATACGAATTTTGATTTGTATCTGAATAATTTAGTATTTAATATCATTCTTTACGAAAAATCTATCCGAGTTTTTTTTTTGATGAAATGAATGAACAAACGCACGAAACATGAGTTTTAGGGGAAAAACAAATATTGTTGAGAAATATTTTAAAGCGTATACAAATTTAGATTTGTATCTGAATAATTTAGTATTTACTATCATTCTTTACGGAAAAATCTATCCGATTTTTTTTTGAATGAAACGAGCGGACAAACGCACAAAACTTGAGTTTTTGGGACAAACAAAGATTGTGGAGAAATATTTTAAAATGAATACAAATTTTGATTTGTATATGAATAATTTAGTATTTACAATCATTCTTTACGAAAAATCTATCCGAGTTTTTTTTTTTGACTGAAACGAGCGGAACAAACCACGAAAACTTGAGTTTTAGGGGCGAAACAAAGATTGTGGAGAAATATTTTAAAATGTATACAAATTTTGATTTGTATCCGAATAATTTGGTATTTACAATCATTCGTTACGAAAAAATCTATCCGAGTTTTTTTTGAATGAAAAGAGCGGACAAACGCACGAAACTTGAGTTTAAGGGGAAAAACAATATTCTGGAGAAATATTCTAAAATGTCTGAAAATTTAGATTTGTATCTCAATAATGTAGTATTTACTATCATTCTTTACGGAAAATCTATCCGAGTTTTTTTTTTTTTGAATGAAACGAGCGGACAAACGAACAAAACTTGAGTTTTTGGGGCAAACAAAGATTGTGAAGAAATATTTTAAAATGTATACGAATTTTGATTTGTATCTGAATAATTTAGTATTTAATATCATTCTTTACGAAAAATCTATCCGATTTTTTTTTGATGAAATGAATGAACAAACGCACGAAACATGAGTTTTAGGGGAAAAACAAATATTGTTGAGAAATATTTTAAAGCGTATACAAATTTAGATTTGTATCCGAATAATTTAGTATTTACTATCATTCTTTACGGAAAAATCTATCCGAGCTTTTTTTTGAATGAAACGAGCGGACAAACGCACAAAACTTGAGTTTTTGGGACAAACAAAGATTGTGGAGAAATATTTTAAAATGAATACAAATTTTGATTTGTATATGAATAATTTAGTATTTACAATCATTCTTTACGAAAAATCTATCCGAGTTTTTTTTTTTTTTGAATGAAACGAGCGGACAAACACACGAAACTTGAGTTTTAGGGGCGAAACAAAGATTGTGGAGAAATATTTTAAAATGTATACAAATTTTGATTTGTATCCGAATAATTTGGTATTTACAATCATTCGTTACGAAAAAATCTATCCGTTTTTTTTTGAATGAAAAGAGCGGACAAACGCACGAAACTTGAGTTTAAGGGGAAAAACAATATTCTGGGGAAATATTCTAAAATGTCTGAAAATTTAGATTTGTATCTCAATAATGTAGTATTTACTATCATTCTTTACGGAAAATCTATCCGAGTTTTTTTTTTTTTGAATGAAACGAGCGGACAAACGAACAAAACTTGAGTTTTTGGGGCAAACAAAGATTGTGAAGAAATATTTTAAAATGTATACGAATTTTGATTTGTATCTGAATAATTTAGTATTTAATATCATTCTTTACGAAAAATCTATCCGTTTTTTTTTGATGAAATGAATGAACAAACGCACGAAACATGAGTTTTAGGGGAAAAACAAATATTGTTGAGAAATATTTTAAAGCGTATACAAATTTAGATTTGTATTTACGAATAATTTAGTATTTACTATCATTCTTTACGGAAAAATCTATCCGAGCTTTTTTTTGAATGAAACGAGCGGACAAACGCACAAAACTTGAGTTTTTGGGACAAACAAAGATTGTGGAGAAATATTTTAAAATGAATACAAATTTTGATTTGTATATGAATAATTTAGTATTTACAATCATTCTTTACGAAAAATCTATCCGTTTTTTTTTTTGACTGAAATGAGCGGACAAACACACGAAACTTGAGTTTAAGGGGAAAAATAATATTCTGGGGAAATATTCTAAAATGTCTGAAAATTTTGATTTGTATCTCAATAATGTAGTATTTACTATCATTCTTTACGGAAAATCTATCCGAGTTTTTTTTTTTGAATGAAACGAGCGGACAAACGAACAAAACTTGAGTTTTTGGGGCAAACAAAGATTGTGAAGAAATATTTTAAAATGTATACGAATTTTGATTTGTATCTGAATAATTTAGTATTTAATATCATTCTTTACGAAAAATCTATCCGATTTTTTTTGATGAAATGAATGAACAAACGCACGAAACATGAGTTTTAGGGGAAAAACAAATATTGTTGAGAAATATTTTAAAGCGTATACAAATTTAGATTTGTATCTGAATAATTTAGTATTTACTATCATTCTTTACGGAAAAATCTATCCGAGCTTTTTTTTTGAATGAAACGAGCGGACAAACGCACAAAACTTGAGTTTTTGGGACAAACAAAGATTGTGGAGAAATATTTTAAAATGAATACAAATTTTGATTTGTATATGAATAATTTAGTATTTACAATCATTGTTTACGAAAAATCTATCCGAGTTTTTTTTTTTGACTGAAACGAGCGGACAAACGCACGAAAATTGTGTTTTAGGGGCGAAACAAAGATTGTGGAGAAATATTTTAAAATGTATACAAATTTTGATTTGTATCCGAATAATTTGGTATTTACAATCATTCGTTACCAAAAAATCTATCCGATTTTTTTTGAATGAAAAGAGCGGACAAACGCACGAAATTTGAGTTTAAGGGGAAAAACAATATTCTGGAGAAATATTCTAAAATGCCTGAAAATTTAGATTTGTATCTCAATAATGTAGTATTTACTATCATTCTATACGGAAAATCTATCCGAGTTTTTTTTTTTGAATGAAACGAGCGGACAAACGAACAAAACTTGAGTTTTTGGGGCAAACAAAGATTGTGAAGAAATATTTTAAAATGTATACGAATTTTGATTTGTATCTGAATAATTTAGTATTTAATATCATTCTTTACGAAAAATCTATCCGAGTTTTTTTTGATGAAATGAATGAACAAACGCACGAAACATGAGTTTTAGGGGAAAAACAAATATTGTTGAGAAATATTTTAAAGCGTATACAAATTTAGATTTGTATCTGAATAATTTAGTATTTACTATCATTCTTTACGGAAAAATCTATCCGAGCTTTTTTTTTTGAATGAAACGAGCGGACAAACGCACAAAACTTGAGTTTTTGGGACAAACAAAGATTGTGGAGAAATATTTTAAAATGAATACAAATTTTGATTTGTATATGAATAATTTAGTATTTACAATCATTCTTTACGAAAAATCTATCCGAGTTTTTTTTTGACTGAAACGAGCGGACAAACACACGAAACTTGAGTTTTAGGGCCGAAACAAAAAATTGTGGAGAAATTTTTTAAAATGAATACAAATTTTGATTTGTATATGAATAATTTAGTATTTACTATCATTCTTTCCGGAAAATCTATCCGAGTTTTTTTTTTGAATGAAACGAGCGGACAAACGCACAAAACTTGAGTTTTTGGGGCAAACAAAGATTGTGAAGAAATATTTTAAAATGTATACGAATTTTGATTTGTATCTAAATAATTTAGTATTTAATATCATTCTTTACGAAAAATCTATCCGAGTTTTTTTTTGATGAAATGAATGAACAAACGCACGAAA
>JAJHPC010000007.1:6032641-6057641 GCA_024447665.1 Juncus inflexus | reverse complement strand
GAAAAGGGCTGTTGGATCTTGTCTTTCAGATCCGCGCCTGATTCGGATCGCCCATTATTAGCGCCATCCATCTCCATTGATCCTCGGAGAAGCTCAATACCATTTTTTCATCGGAAACCCCACGCCATTGATAGGAAATAAATTAGTAGTCATTCTTTTCTTTTCTTTTTTTTTGCTTCTTTCCTTTTTTTTTTTTTTTTTTTTTTTTTTTGAGTGGAGATGAAGAGAAAAGCTTGAGATTTTTGGGGAAGAAGAGGAATGGCTCGCCCGCGCTGGAATCGGTTCCTCTCCGGTACCAGAGCTAAGGGCTTAATCCTCTCTCGTCTAATAAAACTGGAGATATCGGTAGTAATGATTGACTTTCGGCCTTCAGAAGTTTAGATTAGACCGGCACATGAGCAGGTTGAGTTGATTATGGTGGGATGGCTTCGGATTCAGGCCTTTTAGGGTTATGGTCATTTGGGTTACGGGGTGTAATGTTTGCCTCTCGAGTAATGCGGGTCTTAGATTGTTTAGATCACAGGTCGTTTGGATTTCGGATTGTACGGTTCTCGAGACATTCGGGTATGTAGTCATTTAGGTTTCGGATCAAGCGAGTTCGGGTTACGGGACAATCACGTCTCGAATCATGCAGGTCTTAGGTCATTTGTGTCTCCAGTCATCCGGTTCTCGAGTTATTCAGGTCTGTAGCCGTTCGGGTTTCTGATCAAGTGGGTTCGGGTTACGAGCAATCAGGTTGGGTGTCGTTCGAGTTTGTTTACAATCTGGCCACGGGACATTTGACATAATTCTCGGGTAATTCGAGTCTATTTTCAATTTAGGTACATGTCATTCAGGTCTAAATTTTCGGTACTTTTTATTAGTATTTTAGATTGTTCGGATCCGTGCTAGAAATTATTGAAGTGTTTAAATAAATCAAATTAGTATTTCGGGTTAATCTGGCTAGTGCATCTCGTTAAATAAATTTGTGTTCTATTTTTGGGGCATTTTGGGGAATGTCAAGCTAGCTAATTGTTAGCTTGGATTGTATCATGCGTGCTTAGTTACTAGAGGTGGAAAATAAGCAGGTCGGGTCATATTTGGGTCGGCTCATTTGGGTTCAAGTTCTTTTTATATCCGGGTCATATTCGGGTTTCGTCAACATGGATCGGGTCGGGCCGGTTTGTGATCTTGTTTCGGTTGGATCTTTTTCGGATCAAGAATTTGTCGGGTGAATTTTGGGTTGGGTCGAGTTGTATTTGGATTTTGTTCCAGTCGGGTTAAATGGGTTCAGGTTGATTTGATATTCAGGTCATGTGGAATTCAAGTATTTTCATGTTTCGGGCAAATCGGGTTCGGGTTATTTTATGAATTTCTAGAGGTGACAAAACTAACCCGAAACTAAGAAACCCACCCGACGCACCCGAAATATTAAATGACTCAAGCCCTCCTGACCGGAACCTGAATTGAAATGATCCGAACTTAAAATTGACCATAACCGACCCGACTCGACCTGATTCTAACCTGATTCTTTCCGAGACCCAAATAACTCTTAACTCAAAATTGACCTCAATGTGTATCAAACTATCAATATAATATCCAAAATACTTGAACCGAACATGAAATAACCCCGACCAGATGGATATAATAACCCGAAAAAAGAACCCAAAAGAGCCGCCCAATCCACCGAATACCCGAACTGACCAGACCCTATCAGGATATTTAAGAAATATCAAACTACGCAAACCCGTCAGACCCTAACTCGAAGAAACCAAACCGAAATGATCGGAACAAAAAATGACCTAACATAACTTGACTTGAAACTGCTAAAACCCGAGATTCGAGTCGAAAACTGACCTGATTTTGTGTCAATACGAAACCCGAATTGAACCTGCTAAAACCCGAGACCCGAGCCGAAAACTGACCTGATTTTGTCTCAATACGAAACCCGAATGCAGCATATTTGTCATATCTACATGTTTAGTCCGAATAATCGAACCTGATTATGAAACGACTTATCGTTTGCCACCTCTACATAAACCTAAAGCTGTCAACATTATCTGAACCATGACCCGAACCCGAAAGACCCGCCCGACCTGCTCGATGCCTGAACCCGCCTGACCTAGACTCAATGCAACCCAATTCATATTGTCTAACATGTACCTATATTTCAGACTTGACATCCTATGTCCATGATCATCCAGTCTGTGAATATACTAGTGTGGAGATGTAGGTTCTTACTTGAAGTATGTTTATCTTTATAAACATTTTACATATCACTAGGGACAGTTTAGAATGTCATTCATTGGTCCACAATTCTACTATAAAAATCACATATTCTGATAACGTGCGCCCAAAGTGTCATTCATGATTGATATAATTTATGTAAGTATACATTTACAACCCATACACACATATATATAAGAAACAATCTTTATTGAATAAATAACAATGCCTTAATATATAATCTACTTCCTAGCGCAAATACATTTGCCCTAGGGTATTAATCCTACACATTCGGGTCTCGAATTTTTCGTGATTCGTATCATTCGAGGCTCGGATATTTCGAGTTTCAGACCATTCGGGTTCCGCATCATTTGAATTTCGGCACATTTGGATTTTGAGTGTTGACTTTTCCTGATTGTCGCTTTTGGGTTGTCAGATTTTGCCAGCTCTAATTTAGTCCATGAAATATCAAACCTTTCTATTTGGGCAAATAGTTAATAGTAAGTTACTTCTTTACTCTTGTTCTCCTCTTGA
This sequence comes from Juncus inflexus, assembly GCA_024447665.1. Classification (NCBI taxonomy): domain Eukaryota; kingdom Viridiplantae; phylum Streptophyta; class Magnoliopsida; order Poales; family Juncaceae; genus Juncus; species Juncus inflexus. The sequence goes on along the minus strand of JAJHPC010000007.1, from coordinate 6,054,902 downwards.
CTCACTCATTATTGTATTTTTTTTTTATATATAAAAAATATTATATACAAAACATGTTGTGTTCTGAGAATTTTGAAATTATTGTGTCCCTCTCATATTGGATACAATACTGTATTCTGTATTCGTGCCTGTGCAACATAGATTTTCATCATTAACATTAATAAAATAAAATAAATTTTTTGAATTTGTTCCTCTTGCACTCTTATGCACAAAATTAAAATGACTGCTTATATTGGTATCTTAGTTTGGAAATTTAGTATTTAAGAATACTAGCAAATTCTTTGTGCTTTGCACGAAATATCTAGAGCATTCTGCAAATAGCAATTTAATACAATATTTACATTCAGTTATAAAAAAATGTAGTGTTATTACGTCACTATGTACTGATTTATAGAAAATGACCTTTTGCAGAAATTTACATGTAAATATTTTATCAAAATTTTATGGTCGTAGAACATATGGAGCAATTAATCCATCAAATGAACCCCCCATTTCCATCTATTTAGGCCATCTCAAGATATATTAACGTGGTTAAATATCTGCCCACTATGTTTTTTATTGAATGGTTCGATCTATTTCATATAAGAGATTGTGTCAAATAAATGAGGCCTTTAGTATTATGAATTATGTTTACACTTTTTTTTAGCAAAATAATGCATTGTCTTGTTAATTTGTAATTATAATAAATCAATAGTATGTTGAGCCGGACTCGAACATACTGAATTTTCATTGGATGATTTATCCCATTCCGAGTTTTTTTTGAATGAAACGAGCAGACAAACGCACGAAACTTGAGTTTTTGGGGCGAAAGAAAGATTGTGCAGAAATATTTCAAAATGTATACAAATTTTGATTTGTATATGAATAATTTAGTATTTACAATCATTCTTTACGAAAAATCTATCCGAGTTTTTTTTTGACTGTAACGAGCGGACAAACGCACGAAACTTGAGTTTTAGGGGCGAAACAAAGATTGTGGAGAAATATTTTCAAATGTATACAAATTTTGATTTGTATCCGAATAATTTGGTATTTACTATCATTCATTACGAAAAAATCTATCCGAGTTTTTTTTGATTGAAAAGAGCGGACAAACGCACGAAACTTGAGTTTAAGGGGAAAAACAATATTCTGGAGAAATATTCTAAAATGTATGGAAATTTAGATTTGTATCTGAATAATTTAGTATTTACTATCATTCTTTACGGAAAATCTATCCGAGTTTTTTTTTGAATGAAACGAGCCGACAAACGCACAAAACTTGAGTTTTTGGGACAAACAAAGATTGTGGAGAAATATTTTAAAATGAATACAAATTTTGATTTGTATATGAATAATTTAGTATTTACAATCATTCTTTACGAAAAATCTATCCGAGTTTTTTTTTGACTGAAACGAGCGGACAAACGCACGAAACTTGAGTTTTAGGGGCGAAAAAAATAGTGTGGAGAAATATTTTAAAATGTATACAAATTTTGATTTCTATCCGAATAATTTCGTATTTACTATCATTCATTACGAAAAAATCTATCCGAGTTTTTTTTGAATGAAAAGACGGACAAACGCAAGAAACTTGAGTTTAAGGGGAAAAACAATATTCTGGAGAAATATTCTAAAATGTATGAAAATTTTGATTCGTATCTGAATAATTTAGTATTTACTATCATTCTTTACGGAATATCTATCCGAGTTTTTTTTTTGAATGAAACGAGCGGACAAACGAAGACAACTTGTGTTTTTGGGGCAAACAAAGATTGTGAAGAAATATTTTAAAATGTATACGAATTTTGATTTGTATCTTCACAATTTAGTATTTACTATCATTCTTTACGAAAAATCTATCGGAGTTTTTTTGAATGAAACGAACGGAGAAACGCACGAAACTTGAGTATTAGGGGGGAAACAAATAGTGTGGAGAAATATTTTAAAATATATACAAATTTAGATTTGTATCCGAATAATTTTGTATTTACTATCATTCATTAGGAAAAAATCTATCCGAGTTTTTTTTGAATGAAAAGAGCGGACAAACGCACGAAACTTGAGTTTAAGGGGAAAAACAATATTCTGGAGAAATATTCTAAAATGTATGAAAATTTAGATTTGTTTTTGAATAATTTAGTATTTACTATCATTCTTTACGGAAAATCTATCCGAGTTTTTTTTTGAATGAAACGAGCGGACAAACGAACATAACTTGAGTTTTTGGGGGTAAACAAAGATTGTGAAGAAATATTTCAAAATGTATACGAATTTCTATTTGTATCTGAACAATTTAGTATTTACTATCATTCTTTACGAAAAATCTATCGGAGTTTTTTTTGAATGAAACGAACGGAGAAACGAACGACACTTGAGTTTTCGGGGCAAACAAAGATTGTGGAAAAATATTTTAAAACGAATACAAATTTTGATTTGTATATGAACAATTTAGTATTTACTATCATTCTTTACGGAAAAATCTATCCGAGTTTTTTTTGAATGAAACGAGCGGACAAACGCACGAAACTTGAGTTTTTGGGGCGAAACAAAGATTGTGGAGAAATATTTAAAAATGTATACAAATTTTGATTTGTATATGAATAATTTAGTATTTATAATCATTCTTTACGAAAAATCTATCCGAGTTTTTTTTTGACTGAAACGAGCGGACAAAGGCACGAAACTTGAGTTTTAGGGGCGAAACAAAGATTGTGGAGAATTATTTTAAAATGTATACAAATTTTGATTTGTATCCGAATAATTTGGTATTTACTATTATTCATTACGAAAAAATCTATCAGACTTTTTCTTGCATGAAAAGAGTGGACAAACGCACGAAACTTGAGTTTAAGGGGAAAAACAATATTCTGGAGAAATATTCTAAAATGTCTGAAAATTTAGATTTGTATATGAATAATTTAGTATTTACTACCATTCTTTACGGAAAATCTATCCGAGTTTTTTTTTGAATGAAACGAGCGGACAAACGAACAAAACTTGAGTTTTTGGGGCAAACAAATATTGTGAAGAAATATTTTAAAATGTATACGAATTTTGATTTGTATATGAATAATTTAGTATTTATTATCATTCTTTACGAAAAATCTATCCGAGTTTTTTTTTGAATGAAAAGAGCGGACAAACGCACGAAACTTGAGTTTCAGGGGAAAAACAATATTCTGGAGAAATATTCTAAAATGTATGAAAATTTAGATTTTATCTGAATAATTTAGTATTTACTATCATTCTTTACGGAAAATCTATCCGATTTTTTTTGAATGAAACGAGCTGACAAACGAACAAAACTTGAGTTTTTGGGGCAAACAAAGATTGTGAAGAAATATTTTAAAATGTATACGAATTTTGATTTGTATCTGAACAATTTAGTATTTACTATCATTGTTTACGCAAAATCTATCGGAGTTTTTTTTGAATGAAACGAACAGGGAAACGAACGAAACTTGAGTTTTCGGGGCAAACAAAGATTGTGGAAAAATATTTTAAAACGAATACAAATTTTGATTTGTATATGAATAATTTAGTATTTACTATCATTCTTTACGGAAAAATCTATCCGAGTTTTTTTTGAATGAAACGAGCGGACAAACGCACGAAACTTGAGTTTTTGGGGCGAAACAAAGATTGTGGAGAAATATTTTAAAATGTATACAAATTTTGATTTGTATATGAATAATTTAGTATTTACAATCATTCTTTACGAAAAACCTATCCGAGTTTTTTTTTGACTGAAACGAGCGGACAAACGCACGAAACTAGAGTTTTGGGGGCGAAACAAAGATTGTGGAGAAATATTTTAAAATGTATACAAATTTTGATTTTTATCCGAATAATTTGGTATTTACTATCATTCATTACGAAAAAATCTATCCGAGTTTTTTTTGAATGAAAAGAGCGGACAAACGCACGAAACTTGAGTTTAAGGGGAAAAACAATATTCTGGAGAAATATTCTAAAATGAATGAAAATTTAGATTTGTATCTCAATAATCTAGTATTTACTATCATTCTTTACGGAAAATCTATCCGTTTTTTTTTTTTGAATGAAACGAGCGGACAAACGAACAAAACTTGAGTTTTTGGGGCAAACAAACATTGTGAAGAAATGTTTTAAAATGTATACGAATTTTGATTTGTATCTGAACAATTTAGTATTTACTATCATTCTTTACGAAAAATCTATCGGAGTTTTTTTTGAATGAAACGAACGGAGAAACGCACGAAATTTCAGTTTTCGGGGCAAACAAAGATTGTGGAAAAATATTTTTAAAACGAATACAAATTTTGATTTGTATATGAATAATTTAGTATTTACTATCATCCTTTACGAAAAATCTATCCGAGTTTTTTTTGAATGAAACGAGCGGACAAACGCACGAAATTATGATTGTGGAGAAATATTTTAAAATGAATATAAATTTTGATTTGTATATGAATAATTTAGTATTTACTATCATTCTTTACCAAAAATCTATCCGAGTTTTTTTCTGAATTAAATGAGCGAACAAACGCACGAAACTTTAGATTTAGGGGCAAAACAAATATTGCGGAGAAATATTTTAAAATGTATACAATTTTTTGTTTTAATCTGAATAATATAGTATTTAATATCAATATTTATGAAAAATTTATCCGAGTTTTTTTGGATGAAATGAATGAACAAAGGCACGAAACATGAGTTTTAGTGGAAAAACAAATATTGTGGAGAAATATTTTAAAACGTATACAAATTTAGATTTGTATGTGAATAATTTAGTATTTACTATCATTCTTTACGGGAATGAAACGAGCGGACAAACGCACAAAACTTGAGTTTTTGGGACAAACAAAGATTGTGGAGAAATATTATAAAATGAATACAAATTTTGATTTGTATATGAATAATTTAGTATTGACAATCATTCTTTACGAAAAATCTATCCGAGTTTTTTTTGAATGAAACGAGCAGACAAACGCACGAAACTTGAGTTTTTGGGGCGAAAGAAAGATTGTGCAGAAATATTTTAAAATGTATACAAATTTTGATTTGTATATGAATAATTTAGTATTTACAATCATTCTTTACGAAAAATCTATTCGAGTTTTTTTTTTGACTGTAACGAGCGGACAAACGCACGAAACTTGAGTTTTTGGGGCGAAACAAAGATTGTGGAGAAATATTTTAAAATGTATACAAATTTTGATTTGTATATGAATAATTTAGTATTTACAATCATTCTTTACGAAAAACCTATCCGAGTTTTTTTTTTGACTGAAACGAGCGGACAAACGCACGAAACTAGAGTTTTAGGGGCGAAACAAAGATTGTGGAGAAATATTTTAAAATGTATACAAATTTTGATTTTTATCCGAATAATTTGGTATTTACTATCATTCATTACGAAAAAATCTATCCGAGTTTTTTTTGAATGAAAAGAGCGGACAAACGCACGAAACTTGAGTTTAAGGGGAAAAACAATATTCGGAGAAATATTCTAAAATGTATGAAAATTTAGATTTGTATCTTGAATAATCTAGTATTTACTATCATTCTTTACGGAAAATCTATCCGAGTTTTTTTTTTTGAACGAAACGAGCGGACAAATGAACAAAACTTGAGTTTTTGGGGGAAACAAAGATTGTGAAGAAATGTTTTAAAATGTATACGAATTTTGATTTGTATCTGAACAATTTAGTATTTACTATCATTCTTTACGAAAAATCTATCGGAGTTTTTTTTGAATGAAACGAACGGAGAAACGCACGAAACTTTAGTTTTCGGGGCAAACAATGATTGTGGAAAAATATTTTAAAACGAATACAAATTTTGATTTGTATATGAATAATTTAGTATTTACTATCATCCTTTACGAAAAATCTATCCGAGTTTTTTTTGAATGAAACGAGCGGACAAACGCACGAAATTATGATTGTGGAGAAATATTTTAAAATGAATATAAATTTTGATTTTTATATGAATAATTTAGTATTTACTATCATTCTTTACCAAAAATCTATCCGAGTTTTTTTCTGAATTAAATGAGCGAACAAACGCACGAAACTTGAGATTTAGGGGCAAAACAAATATTGCGGAGAAATATTTTAAAATGCATACAATTTTTTGTTTTAATCTGAATAATATAGTATTTAATATCAATATTTACGAAAAATTTATCCGAGTTTTTTTGGATGAAATGAATGAACAAAGGCACGAAACATGAGTTTTAGTGGAAAAACAAATATTGTGGAGAAATATTTTAAAACGTATACAAATTTAGATTTGTATGTGAATAATTTAGTATTTACTATCATTCTTTACGGGAATGAAACGAGCGGACAAACGCACAAAACTTGAGTTTTTGGGACAAACAAAGATTGTGGAGAAATATTATAAAATGAATACAAATTTTGATTTGTATATGAATAATTTAGTATTGACAATCATTCTTTACGAAAAATCTATCGGAGTTTTTTTTGAATGAAAAGAGCGGACAAACGCACGAAACTTGAGTTTTAGGGGAAAAACAAATATTGTGGAGAAATATTTTAAAACATATACAAATTTAGATTTGTATCTGAATAATTTAGTATTTACTATCATTCTTTACGAAAAATCTATCCGAGTTTTTTTTTGAATGACACGAGCGGACAAACGCACAAAACTTGAGTTTTTGGGACAAACAAAGGTTGTGGAGAAATATTTTAAAATGAATACAAATTTTGATTTGTATATGAATAATTTAGTATTTACAATCATTCTTTACGAAAAATCTATCCGAGTTTTTTTCTGACTGAAACAAGCGGATAAACGCACGAAACTTGAGTTTTAGGGGCGAAACAAAGATTGTGGAGAAATATTTTAAAATGTATACAAATTTTGAATTGTATCCGAATAATTTGGTATTTACTATCATTCATTACGAAAAAATCTCTCCGAGTTTTTTTTTAATGAAAAGAGCGGACAAATGCACGAAACTAGAGTTTAAGGGGAAAAATAATATTCTGGAGAAATATTGTAAAATGTATGAAAATTTAGATTTATATCTGAATAATTTAGTATTTACTATCATACTTTACGGAAAATCTATCCGAGTTTTTTTTTGAATGAAACGAGCGGACAAACGAACAAAACTTGAGTTTTTGGGGCAAACAAAGATTGTGAAGAAATATTTTAAAATGTATACGGATTTTGATTTGTATTTGAACAATTTAGTATTTACTATCATTCTTTTCGAAAAATCTATCGGAGTTTTTTTTGAATGAAACGAACGGAGAAACGCATGAAACTTGAGTTTTCGGGGCAAACAAATATTGTGGAAAAATATTTTAAAATGTATACAAATTTTGATTTGTATATGAATAATTTAGTATTTACTATCATTTTTTATGAAAAATCTATCCGAGTTTTTTTTCAATGAAACGAGCGGACAAACGCACGAAACTTGAGTTTTTGGGGCAAACAAATTTACTATCATTCTTTACGGGAATGAAACGAGCGGACAAACGAACAAAACTTGAGTTTTTGGGACAAACAAAGATTGTGGAGAAATATTAAATGAATACAAATTTTGATTTGTATATGAATAATTTAGTATTGATAATCATTCTTTACGAAAAATCTATCCGAGTTTATTTTTGACTGAAACGAGCGGACAAACGCACGAAACTTGAGTTTTAGGGGCGAAACAAATAGTGTGGAGAAATATTTTAAAATGTATACAAATTTTGATTTGTATCCGAATAATTTGGTATTTACTATCATTCATTACGAAAAAATCTATCCGAGTTTTTTTTTAATGAAAAGAGCGGACAAATGCACGAAACTAGAGTTTAAGGGGAAAAATAATATTCTGGAGAAATATTGTAAAATGTATGAAAATTTAGATTTATATCTGAATAATTTAGTATTTACTATCATACTTTACGGAAAATCTATCCGAGTTTTTTTTTGAATGAAACGAGCGGACAAACGAACAAAACTTGAGTTTTTGGGGCAAACAAAGATTGTGAAGAAATATTTTAAAATGTATACGGATTTTGATTTGTATTTGAACAATTTAGTATTTACTATCATTCTTTTCGAAAAATCTATCGGAGTTTTTTTTGAATGAAACGAACGGAGAAACGCATGAAACTTGAGTTTTCGGGGCAAACAAATATTGTGGAAAAATATTTTAAAACGAATACAAATTTTGATTTGTATATGAATAATTTAGTATTTACTATCATTTTTTATGAAAAATCTATCCGAGTTTTTTTTTCAATGAAACGAGCGGACAAACGCACGAAACTTGAGTTTTTGGGGCAAACATTGATTGTGGAGAAATATTTTAAAATGAATACAAATTTTGATTTGTATATGAATAATTTAGTATTTACTATCATTCTTTACCAAAAATCTATCCGAGTTTTTTTCTGAATTAAATGAGCGAACAAACGCACGAAAGATGAGATTGTGGAGAAACATTTTAAAATGTATACAATTTTTTGTCTTAATCTGAATAATTTAGTATTTAATATCATTCCTTATGAAAAATCTATCAGAGTTTTTTTGGATGAAATGAATGAACAAACGCACGAAACATGAGTTTTAGGGGAAAAACAAATATTGTGGAGAAATATTTTAAAACGTATAATACAAATTTAGATTTGTATCTGAATAATGTAGTATTTACTATCATTCTTTACTGAAAAATCTATCCGAGTTTTTTTTTGAATGAAACGAGCGGACAAATGCACAAAAGTTGGGTTTTTGGGACAAACAAAGATTGTGGAGAAATATTTTAAAATGAATACAAATTTTGATTTGTATACGAATAATTTAGTATTTACAATCATTCTTTACGAAAAATCTATCCGAGTTTTTTTTTGAATGAAACGAGCGGACAAACGAACAAAACTTGAGTTTTTGGGGCAAACAAAGATTGTGAAGAAATATTTTAAAATGTATACGAATTTTGATTTGTATCTGAACAATTTAGTATTTACTACCATTCTTTACGAAAAAGCTATCGGAGTTCTTTTTGAATGAAACGAACGGAGAAACGCACGAAACTTGAGTTTTCGGGGCAAACAGAGATTGTGGAAAAATATTTTAAAACGAATACAAATTTTGATTTGTATATGAATAATTTAGTATTTACTATCATTCTTTACGAAAAATCTATCCGAGTTTTTTTTGAATGAAAGGAGCGGACAAACGCACGAAACTTGAGTTTTTGGGGCAAACAATGATTGTGGAGAAATATTTTAAAATGAATACAAATTTTGATTTGTATATGAATAATTTAGTATTTACTATCATTTTTTACCAAAAATCTATCCGAGTTTTTTTCTGAATTAAATGAGCGAACAAACGCACGAAACTTGAGATTTTGGGGCAAAACAAATATTGCGGAGAAATATTTTAAAATGTATACAATTGTTTGTTTTAATCTGAATAATTTAGTATTTAATATCATTCTTTACGAAAAATCTATCCGAGTTTTTTTGGATGAAATGAATGAACAAACGCATGAAACATGAGTTTTAGGGGAAAAACAAATATTGTGGAGAAATATTTCAAAATGTATACAAATTTAGATTTGTATCTGAATAATTTAGTATTTACAATCATTCTTTACGTAAAAATCTATCCGATTTTTTTTTGAATGAAACATGCGGACAAACGCACAAAACTTGAGTTTTTGGGACAAACAAAGATTGTGGAGAAATATCTTAAAATGAATACAAATTTTGATTTGTATATGAATAATTTAGTATTTACAATCATTCTTCACGAAAAATCTATCCGAGTTTTTTTTTTGAACGAAACGAGCGGACAAACGCATGAAACTTGAGTTTTAGGGCCGAAACAAAGATTGTGGAGAAATATTTTAAAATGTATACAAGTTTTGATTTGTATCCGAATAATTTGGTATTTACTATCATTCATTACGAAAAAATCTATCCGAGTTTTTTTTGAATGTAAAGAGCGGATAAACGCACGAAACTTGAGTTTAAGGGGAAAAACAATATTCTGGAGAAATATACTAAGATGTCTGAAAATTTAGATTTGTATCTGAATAATTTGGTATTTACTATCATTCTTTACGGAAAAATCTATCCGAGTTTTTTTTTGAATGAAACGAGCGGACAAACGCACAAAACTTGAGTTTTTGGGACAAACAAAGATTGTGGAGAAATATTTTAAAATGTATACAAATTTTGATTTGTATCCGAATAATTTGGTATTTACTATCATTCATTACGAAAAAATCTATCCGAGTTTTTTTTTAATGAAAAGAGCGGACAAACGCACGAAACTTGTGTTTAAGGGGAAAAATAATATTCTGGAGAAATATTTTAAAATGTATGAAAATTTAGATTTATATCTGAATAATTTAGTATTTACTATCATTCTTTACGGAAAATCTATCAGAGTTTTTTTTTAATGAAACAAGCGGACAAACGAACAAAACTTGAGTTTTTGGGGCAAACAAAGATTGTGAAGAAATATTTTAAATTGTATACGAATTTTGATTTCTATCTGAACAATTTAGTATTTACTATCATTCTTTACGAAAAAGCTATTGGAGTTTTTTTTGAATGAAACGAACGGAGAAACGCACAAAACTTGAGTTTTCGGGGCAAACAAAAATTGTGGAAAAATATTTTAAAACGAATACAAATTTTGATTTGTATATGAATAATTTAGTATTTACTATCATTCTTTACGGAAAAATCTATCCGAGTTTTCTTTGAATGAAACGAGCGGAAAAACACACGAAACTTGAGTTTTTGGGGCAAACAATGATTGTGGAGAAATATTTTAAAATGAATACAAATTTTGATTTGTATATGAATAATTTAGTATTTACAATCATTCTTTATGAAAAATCTATCCGAGTTTTTTTGGATGAAATGAATGAACAAACGCATGAAACATGAGTTTTAGGGGAAAAACAAATATTGTGGAGAAATATTTCAAAACGTATACAAATTTAGATTTGTATCTGAATAATTTAGTATTTACCATCATTCTTTACGTAAAAATCTATCCGAGTTTTTTTTTGAATGAAACGTGCGGACAAACGCACAAAACTTGAGTTTTTGGGACAAACAAAGATTGTGGAGAAATATTTTAAAATGAATACAAATTTTGATTTCTATATGAATAATTTAGTATTTACAATCATTCTTTACGAAAAATCTATCCGAGTTTTTTTTTGACCGAAACGAGCGGACAAACGCACGAAACTTGAGTTTTAGGGGCGAAACAAAGATTGTGGAGAAATATTTTAAAATGTATACAAGTTTTGATTTGTATCCGAATAATTTGGTATTTACTATCATTCATTACGAAAAAATCTATCCGAGTTTTTTTTAATGAAAAGAGCGGACAAACGCACGAAACTTGTGTTTAAGGGGAAAAATAATATTCTGGAGAAATATTCTAAAATGTATGAAAATTTAGATTTATTTCTGAATAATTTAGTATTTACTATCATTTTTTACGGAAAATCTATCCGAGTTTTTTTTTAATGAAACGAGCGGACAAACGAACAAAACTTGAGCTTTTGGGGCAAACAAAGATTGTGAAGAAATATTTTAAATTGTATACGAATTTTGATTTGTATCTGAACAATTTAGTATTTACTATCATTCTTTACGAAAAAGCTATCGGAGTTTTTTATGAATGAAACGAACGGAGAAACGCACAAAACTTGAGTTTTCGGGGCAAACAAAGATTGTGGAAAAATATTTTAAAACGAATACAAATTTTGATTTGTATATGAATAATTTAGTATTTACTATCATTCTTTACGAAAAATCTATCCGAGTTTTCTTTGAATGAAATGAGCGGACAAACGCATGAAACTTGAGTTTTTGGGGCAAACAATGATTGTGGAGAAATATTTTAAAATGAATACAAATTTTGATTTGTATATGAATAATTTAGTATTTACTATCATTTTTTACCAAAAATCTATCCGAGTTTTTTTCTGAATTAAATGAGCGAACAAACGCACGAAACTTGAGATTTTGGGGCAAAACAAATATTGCGGAGAAATATTTTAAAATGTATACAATTTTTTGTTTTAATCTGAATAATTTAGTATTTAATATCATTCTTTACGAAAAATCTATCCGAGTTTTTTTGGATGAAATGATGAACAAACGCATGAAACATGAGTTTTAGGGGAAAAACAAAGATTGTGGAGAAATATTTCAAAACATATACAAATTTAGATTTGTATCTGAATAATTTAGTATTTACTATCATTCTTTACGGAAAATCTATCCGAGTTTTTGTTTTGAATGAAAAATGCGGACAAACGCACGAAACTTGAGTTTTAAGGGCAAACAAAGATTGTGGAGAAATATTTTATAATGAATACAAAATTCGATTTTTATATGAATAATTTAATATTTACTATCATTCTTTACGAAAAATCTATCCGAGTTTTCTTTGAATGAAATGAGCGGACAAACGCACGAAACTTGAGTTTTTGGGGCAAACAATGATTGTGGAGAAATATTTTAAAATGAATACAAATTTTGATTTGTATATGAATAATTTAGTATTTACAATCATTCTTTATGAAAAATCTATCCGAGTTTTTTTGGATGAAATGAATGAACAAACGCATGAAACATGAGTTTTAGGGGAAAAACAAATATTGTGGAGAAATATTTCAAAACGTATACAAATTTAGATTTGTATCTGAATAATTTAGTATTTACCATCATTCTTTACGTAAAAATCTATCCGAGTTTTTTTTTGAATGAAACGTGCGGACAAACGCACAAAACTTGAGTTTTTGGGACAAACAAAGATTGTGGAGAAATATTTTAAAATGAATACAAATTTTGATTTCTATATGAATAATTTAGTATTTACAATCATTCTTTACGAAAAATCTATCCGAGTTTTTTTTTGACTGAAACGAGCGGACAAACGCACGAAACTTGAGTTTTAGGGGCGAAACAAAGATTGTGGAGAAATATTTTAAAATGTATACAAGTTTTGATTTGTATCCGAATAATTTGGTATTTACTATCATTCATTACGAAAAAATCTATCCGAGTTTTTTTTTAATGAAAAGAGCGGACAAACGCACGAAACTTGTGTTTAAGGGGAAAAATAATATTCTGGAGAAATATTCTAAAATGTATGAAAATTTAGATTTATTTTCGAATAATTTAGTATTTACTATCATTTTTTACGGAAAATCTATCCGAGTTTTTTTTTAATGAAACGAGCGGACAAACGAACAAAACTTGAGCTTTTGGGGCAAACAAAGATTGTGAAGAAATATTTTAAATTGTATACGAATTTTGATTTGTATCTGAACAATTTAGTATTTACTATCATTCTTTACGAAAAAGCTATCGGAGTTTTTTATGAATGAAACGAACGGAGAAACGCACAAAACTTGAGTTTTCGGGGCAAACAAAGATTGTGGAAAAATATTTTAAAACGAATACAAATTTTGATTTGTATATGAATAATTTAGTATTTACTATCATTCTTTACGAAAAATCTATCCGAGTTTTCTTTGAATGAAATGAGCGGACAAACGCATGAAACTTGAGTTTTTGGGGCAAACAATGATTGTGGAGAAATATTTTAAAATGAATACAAATTTTGATTTGTATATGAATAATTTAGTATTTACTATCAATCTTTTCGAAAAATCTATCCGAGTTTTTTTCTGAATTAAATGAGCGAACAAACGCACGAAACTTGAGATTTAGGGGCAAAACAAATATTGCGGAGAAATATTTTAAAATGTATACAATTTTTTGTTTTAATCTGAATAATTTAGTATTTAATATCATTCTTTACGAAAAATCTATCCGAGTTTTTTTGGATGAAATGATGAACAAACGCATGAAACATGAGTTTTAGGGGAAAAACAAATATTGTGGAGAAATATTTCAAAACATATACAAATTTAGATTTGTATCTGAATAATTTAGTATTTACTATCATTCTTTACGGAAAATCTATCCGAGTTTTTGTTTTGAATGAAAAATGCGGACAAACGCACGAAACTTGAGTTTTAAGGGCAAACAAAGATTGTGGAGAAATATTTTATAATGAATACAAAATTCGATTTTTATATGAATAATTTAATATTTACTATCATTCTTTACGAAAAATCTATCCGAGTTTTCTTTGAATGAAATGAGCGGACAAACGCACGAAACTTGAGTTTTTGGGGCAAACAATGATTGTGGAGAAATATTTTAAAATGAATACAAATTTTGATTTGTATATGAATAATTTAGTATTTACAATCATTCTTTATGAAAAATCTATCCGAGTTTTTTTGGATGAAATGAATGAACAAACGCATGAAACATGAGTTTTAGGGGAAAAACAAATATTGTGGAGAAATATTTCAAAACGTATACAAATTTAGATTTGTATCTGAATAATTTAGTATTTACCATCATTCTTTACGTAAAAATCTATCCGAGTTTTTTTTGAATGAAACGTGCGGACAAACGCACAAAACTTGAGTTTTTGGGACAAACAAAGATTGTGGAGAAATATTTTATAATGAATACAAAATTCGATTTTTATATGAATAATTTAATATTTACTATCATTCTTTACGAAAAATCTATCCGAGTTTTCTTTGAATGAAATGAGCGGACAAACGCACGAAACTTGAGTTTTTGGGGCAAACAATGATTGTGGAGAAATATTTTAAAATGAATACAAATTTTGATTTGTATATGAATAATTTAGTATTTACTATCATTCTTTTCGAAAAATCTATCCGAGTTTTTTTCTGAATTAAATGAGCGAACAAACGCACGAAACTTGAGATTTAGGGGCAAAACAAATATTGCGGAGAAATATTTTAAAATGCATACAATTTTTTGTTTTAATCTGAATAATATAGTATTTAATATCAATATTTACGAAAAATTTATCCGAGTTTTTTTGGATGAAATGAATGAACAAAGGCACGAAACATGAGTTTTAGTGGAAAAACAAATATTGTGGAGAAATATTTTAAAACGTATACAAATTTAGATTTGTATGTGAATAATTTAGTATTTACTATCATTCTTTACGGGAATGAAACGAGCGGACAAACGCACAAAACTTGAGTTTTTGGGACAAACAAAGATTGTGGAGAAATATTATAAAATGAATACAAATTTTGATTTGTATATGAATAATTTTGTATTGACAATCATTCTTTACGAAAAATCTATCCGAGCTTTTTTTGAATGAAACGAGCAGACAAACGCACGAAACTTGAGTTTTTGGGGCGAAAGAAAGATTGTGCAGAAATATTTTAAAATGTATACAAATTTTGATTTGTATATGAATAATTTAGTATTTACAATCATTCTTTACGAAAAATCTATTCGAGTTTTTTTTTTGACTGTAACGAGCGGACAAACGCACGAAACTTGAGTTTTAGGGGCGAAACAAAGATTGTGGTGAAACATTTTAAAATGTATACAAATTTTGATTTCTATCCGAATAATTTGGTATTTACTATCATTCATTACGAAAAAATCTATCGGAGTTTTTTTTGAATGAAAAGAGCGGACAAACGCACGAAACTTGAGTTTTAGGGGAAAAACAAATATTGTGGAGAAATATTTTAAAACATATACAAATTTAGATTTGTATCTGAATAATTTAGTATTTACTATCATTCTTTACGAAAAATCTATCCGAGTTTTTTTTTGAATGACACGAGCGGACAAACGCACAAAACTTGAGTTTTTGGGACAAACAAAGGTTGTGGAGAAATATTTTAAAATGAATACAAATTTTGATTTGTATATGAATAATTTAGTATTTACAATCATTCTTTACGAAAAATCTATCCGAGTTTTTTTCTGACTGAAACAAGCGGATAAACGCACGAAACTTGAGTTTTAGGGGCGAAACAAAGATTGTGGAGAAATATTTTAAAATGTATACAAATTTTGAATTGTATCCGAATAATTTGGTATTTACTATCATTCATTACGAAAAAATCTCTCCGAGTTTTTTTTGAATGAAAAGAGCGGACAAACGAACGAAACTTGAGTTTAAGGGGAAAAACAATATTCTGGAGAAATATTCTAAAATGTATGAAAATTTAGATTTGTATCTGAATAATCTAGTATTTACTATCATTCTTTACGGAAAATCTATCCGAGTTTTTTTTTTGAATGAAACGAGCGGACAAACGAACAAAACTTGAGTTTTTGGGGCAAACAAATTTACTATCATTCTTTACAGGAATGAAACGAGCGGACAAACGCACAAAACTTGAGTTTTTGGGACAAACAAAGATTGTGGAGAAATATTAAATGAATACAAATTTTGATTTGTATATGAATAATTTAGTATTGATAATCATTCTTTACGAAAAATCTATCCGAGTTTATTTTTGACTGAAACGAGCGGACAAACGCACGAAACTTGAGTTTTAGGGGCGAAACAAATAGTGTGGAGAAATATTTTAAAATGTATACAAATTTTGATTTGTATCCGAATAATTTGGTATTTACTATCATTCATTACGAAAAAATCTATCCGAGTTTTTTTTTAATGAAAAGAGCGGACAAATGCACGAAACTAGAGTTTAAGGGGAAAAATAATATTCTGGAGAAATATTGTAAAATGTATGAAAATTTAGATTTATATCTGAATAATTTAGTATTTACTATCATACTTTACGGAAAATCTATCCGAGTTTTTTTTTTGAATGAAACGAGCGGACAAACGAACAAAACTTGAGTTTTTGGGGCAAACAAAGATTGTGAAGAAATATTTTAAAATGTATACGGATTTTGATTTGTATTTGAACAATTTAGTATTTACTATCATTCTTTTCGAAAAATCTATCGGAGTTTTTTTTGAATGAAACGAACGGAGAAACGCATGAAACTTGAGTTTTCGGGGCAAACAAATATTGTGGAAAAATATTTTAAAACGAATACAAATTTTGATTTGTATATGAATAATTTAGTATTTACTATCATTTTTTATGAAAAATCTATCCGAGTTTTTTTTCAATGAAACGAGCGGACAAACGCACGAAACTTGAGTTTTTGGGGCAAACATTGATTGTGGAGAAATATTTTAAAATGAATACAAATTTTGATTTGTATATGAATAATTTAGTATTTACTATCATTCTTTACCAAAAATCTATCCGAGTTTTTTTCTGAATTAAATGAGCGAACAAACGCACGAAAGATGAGATTGTGGAGAAACATTTTAAAATGTATACAATTTTTTGTCTTAATCGAATAATTTAGTATTTAATATCATTCCTTATGAAAAATCTATCGAGTTTTTTTTGGATGAAATGAATGAACAAACGCACGAAACATGAGTTTTAGGGGAAAAACAAATATTGTGGAGAAATATTTTAAAACGTATAATACAAATTTAGATTTGTATCTGAATAATGTAGTATTTACTATCATTCTTTACTGAAAAATCTATCCGAGTTTTTTTTTGAATGAAACGAGCGGACAAATGCACAAAAGTTGGGTTTTTGGGACAAACAAAGATTGTGGAGAAATATTTTAAAATGAATACAAATTTTGATTTGTATACGAATAATTTAGTATTTACAATCATTCTTTACGAAAAATCTATCCGAGTTTTTTTTTGAATGAAACGAGCGGACAAACGAACAAAACTTGAGTTTTTGGAGCAAACAAAGATTGTGAAGAAATATTTTAAAATGTATACGAATTTTGATTTGTATCTGAACAATTTAGTATTTACTACCATTCTTTACGAAAAAGCTATCGGAGTTCTTTTTGAATGAAACGAACGGAGAAACGCACGAAACTTGAGTTTTCGGGGCAAACAGAGATTGTGGAAAAATATTTTAAAACGAATACAAATTTTGATTTGTATATGAATAATTTAGTATTTACTATCATTCTTTACGAAAAATCTATCCGAGTTTTTTTTGAATGAAAGGAGCGGACAAACGCACGAAACTTGAGTTTTTGGGGCAAACAATGATTGTGGAGAAATATTTTAAAATGAATACAAATTTTGATTTGTATATGAATAATTTAGTATTCACTATCATTTTTTACCAAAAATCTATCCGAGTTTTTTTCTGAATTAAATGAGCGAACAAACGCACGAAACTTGAGATTTTGGGGCAAAACAAATATTGCGGAGAAATATTTTAAAATGTATACAATTGTTTGTTTTAATCTGAATAATTTAGTATTTAATATCATTCTTTACGAAAAATCTATCCGAGTTTTTTTGGATGAAATGAATGAACAAACGCATGAAACATGAGTTTTAGGGGAAAAACAAATATTGTGGAGAAATATTTCAAAATGTATACAAATTTAGATTTGTATCTGAATAATTTAGTATTTACAATCATTCTTTACGTAAAAATCTATCCGATTTTTTTTTGAATGAAACATGCGGACAAACGCACAAAACTTGAGTTTTTGGGACAAACAAAGATTGTGGAGAAATATCTTAAAATGAATACAAATTTTGATTTGTATATGAATAATTTAGTATTTACAATCATTCTTCACGAAAAATCTATCCGAGTTTTTTTTTGACTGAAACGAGCGGACAAACGCATGAAACTTGAGTTTTAGGGCCGAAACAAAGATTGTGGAGAAATATTTTAAAATGTATACAAGTTTTGATTTGTATCCGAATAATTTGGTATTTACTATCATTCATTACGAAAAAATCTATCCGAGTTTTTTTTGAATGTAAAGAGCGGATAAACGCACGAAACTTGAGTTTAAGGGGAAAAACAATATTCTGGAGAAATATTCTAAGATGTCTGAAAATTTAGATTTGTATCTGAATAATTTGGTATTTACTATCATTCTTTACGGAAAAATCTATCCGAGTTTTTTTTTGAATGAAACGAGCGGACAAACGCACAAAACTTGAGTTTTTGGGACAAACAAAGATTGTGGAGAAATATTTTAAAATGTATACAAATTTTGATTTGTATCCGAATAATTTGGTATTTACTATCATTCATTACGAAAAAATCTATCCGAGTTTTTTTTTAATGAAAAGAGCGGACAAACGCACGAAACTTGTGTTTAAGGGGAAAAATAATATTCTGGAGAAATATTTTAAAATGTATGAAAATTTAGATTTATATCTGAATAATTTAGTATTTACTATCATTCTTTACGGAAAATATATCAGAGTTTTTTTTTAATGAAACGAGCGGACAAACGAACAAAACTTGAGTTTTTGGGGCAAACAAAGATTGTGAAGAAATATTTTAAATTGTATACGAATTTTGATTTCTATCTGAACAATTTAGTATTTACTATCATTCTTTACGAAAAAGCTATCGGAGTTTTTTTTGAATGAAACGAACGGAGAAACGCACAAAAGTTGAGTTTTCGGGGCAAACAAAAATTGTGGAAAAATATTTTAAAACGAATACAAATTTTGATTTGTATATGAATAATTTAGTATTTACTATCATTCTTTACGAAAAATCTATCCGAGTTTTTTTTGAATGAAACGAGCGGACAAACACACGAAACTTGAGTTTTTGGGGAAAACAATGATTGTGGAGAAATATTTTAAAATGAATACAAATTTTGATTTGTATATGAATAATTTAGTATTTACAATCATTCTTTATGAAAAATCTATCCGAGTTTTTTTGGATGAAATGAATGAACAAACACATAAAACATGAGTTTTAGGGGAAAAACAAATATTGTGGAGAAATATTTCAAAACGTATACAAATTTAGATTTGTATCTGAATAATTTAGTATTTACCATCATTCTTTACGTAAAAATCTATCCGAGTTTTTATTTGAATGAAACGTGCGGACAAACGCACAAAACTTGAGTTTTTGGGACAAACAAAGATTGTGGAGAAATATTTTAAAATGAATACAAATTTTGATTTGTATATGAATAATTTAGTATTTACAATCATTCTTTACGAAAAATCTATCCGAGTTTTTTTTTTGACTGAAACGAGCGGACAAACGCACGAAACTTGAGTTTTAGGGGTGAAACAAAGATTGTGGAGAAATATTTTAAAATGTATACAAGTTTTGATTTGTATCCGAATAATTTGGTATTTACTATCATTCATTACGAAAAAATCTATCCGAGTTTTTTTTTAATGAAAAGAGCGGACAAACGCACGAAACTTGTGTTTAAGGGGAAAAATAATATTCTGGAGAAATATTCTAAAATGTATGAAAATTAAGATTTATATCTGAATAATTTAGTATTTACTATCATTCTTTACGGAAAATCTATCCGAGTTTTTTTTTTGAATGAAACGAGCGGACAAACGAACATAACTTGAGTTTTTGGGGGCAAACAAAGATTGTGAAGAAATATTTTAAAATGTATACAAGTTTTGATTTGTATCCGAATAATTTGGTATTTACTATCATTCATTACGAAAAAATCTATCCGAGTTTTTTTTTAATGAAAAGAGCGGACAAACGCACGAAACTTGTGTTTAAGGGGAAAAATAATATTGTGGAGAAATATTCTAAAATGTATGAAAATTTAGATTTATATTTCGAATAATTTAGTATTTACTATCATTCTTTACGGAAAATCTATCCGAGTTTTTTTTTAATGAAACGAGCGGACAAACGAACAAAACTTGAGTTTTTGGGGCAAACAAAGATTGTGAAGAAATATTTTAAATTGTATACGAATTTTGATTTGTATCTGAACAATTTAGTATTTACTATCATTCTTTACGAAAAAGCTATCGGAGTTTTTTTTGAATGAAACGAACGGAGAAACGCACAAAACTTGAGTTTTCGGGGCAAACAAAGATTGTGGAAAAATATTTTAAAACGAATACAAATTTTGATTTGTATATGAATAATTTAGTATTTACTATCATTCTTTACGAAAAATCTATCCGAGTTTTCTTTGAATGAAATGAGCGGACAAACGCACGAAACTTGAGTTTTTAGGGCAAACAATGATTGTGGAGAAATATTTTAAAATGAATACAAATTTTGATTTGTATATGAATAATTTAGTATTTACTATCATTCTTTTCGAAAAATCTATCCGAGTTTTTTTCTGAATTAAATGAGCGAACAAACGCACGAAACTTGAGATTTAGGGGCAAAACAAATATTGCGGAGAAATATTTTAAAATGTATACAATTTTTTGTTTTAATCTGAATAATTTAGTATTTAATATCATTCTTTACGAAAAATCTATCCGAGTTTTTTTGGATGAAATGATGAACAAACGCATGAAACATGAGTTTTAGGGGAAAAACAAATATTGTGGAGAAATATTTCAAA
Organism: Juncus inflexus; assembly: GCA_024447665.1. NCBI lineage: Eukaryota > Viridiplantae > Streptophyta > Magnoliopsida > Poales > Juncaceae > Juncus > Juncus inflexus. Next base: position 6,033,633 of record JAJHPC010000007.1, on the reverse strand, counting down.
ACATATACAAATTTAGATTTGTATCTGAATAATTTAGTATTTACTATCATTCTTTACGGAAAAATCTATCCGAGTTTTTTTTTGAATGAAACGAGCGGACAAACGCACAAAACTTGAGTTTTGATTTGTATATGAATAATTAAGTATTTACAATCATTCTTTACGAAAAATCTATCCGAGTTTTTTTTTGGCTGAAACGAGCGGACAAACGCACGAAACTTGAGTTTTAGGGGCGAAACAAAGATTGTGGAGAAATATTTTAAAATGTATACAAATTTTGATTTGTATCCGAATAATTTGGTATTTACTATCATTCATTACGAAAAAATCTATCCGAGTTTTTTTTGAATGAAAAGAGCGGACAAACGCACGAAACTTGAGTTTAAGGGGAAAAACAATATTCTGGGGAAATATTCTAAAATGTCTGAAAATTTAGATTTGTATCTCAATAATGTAGTATTTACTATCATTCTTTACGGAAAATCTATCCGAGTTTTTTTTTTGAATGAAACGAGTGGACAAACGAACAAACTTGAGTTTTTGGGGCAAACAAAGATTGTGAAGAAATATTTTAAAATGTATACGAATTTTGATTTGTATCTGAATAATTTAGTATTTAATATCATTCTTTACGAAAAATATATCGGAGTTTTTTTTTGAATGAAACGAGCGGACAAACGAACAAAACTTGAGTTTTTGGGGCAAACAAAGATTGTGAAGAAATATTTTAAAATGTATACGGATTTTGATTTGTATTTGAACAATTTAGTATTTACTATCATTCTTTTCGAAAAATCTATCGGAGTTTTTTTTGAATGAAACGAACGGAGAAACGCACGAAACTTGAGTTTTCGGGGCAAACAAAGATTGTAGAAAAATATTTTAAAACGAATACAAATTTTGATTTGTATCTGAATAATTTAGTATTTACTATCATTTTTTATGAAAAATCTATCCGAGTTTCTTTTGAATGAAACGAGCGGACAAATGCA
>JAJHPC010000007.1:5882372-6032341 GCA_024447665.1 Juncus inflexus | reverse complement strand
CGCTCATTTAGTTCAAAAAAAACTCGGATAGATTTTTTGTAAAGAATGATAGTAAATATTAAATTATTCATATACAAATCAAAATTTGTATTCATTGTAAAATATTTCTCCACAATCTTTGTTTGCCCCGAAAACTCACGTTTCGTGCGTTTCTCCGTTCGTTTCATTCAAAAAAAAACTCGATAGATTTTTCGTAAAGAATGATAGTAAATACTAAATTATTCAGATACAAATCTAAATTTGTATACATTTTAAAATATTTCTCCACAATATTTGTTTTCCCCCTAAAACTCATGTTTCGAGCGTTTGTTCATTCAATTCATCAAAAAAAACTCGGATAGATTTTTCGTAAAGAATGATAGTAAATACTAAATTATTCATATACAAATCAAATTTTGTATTCATTATTAAATATTTCTCGACAATCTTTGTTTGCCCTTAAAACTCAAGTTTCGTGCGATTGTCCGCACGTTTCATTCAAAAAAACTCGGATAGATTTTCCGTAAATAATGATAGTAAATACTAAATTATTCGATACAAATCTAAATTTGTATACATTTTAAAATATTTCTCCACAATCTTTGTTTTTCCCCTAAAACTCATGTTTCGTGCGTTTGTTCATTCGTTTCATCAAAAAAAACTCGGATAGAGTTTTCGTAAAGAATGATATTAAATAATAAATTATTCAGATTAAAACAAAAAAATTGTATACATTTTAAAATATTTCACCACAATATTTGTTTTGCCCCTAAATCTCAAGTTTCGTGCATTTGTTCGCTCATTTAGTTCAAAAAAAACTCGGATAGATTTTTCGTAAAGAATGATAGTAAATATTAAAGTATTCATATACAAATCAAAATTTGTATTCATTGTAAAATATTTCTCCACAATCTTTGTTTGCCCCGAAAACTCACGTTTCGTGCGTTTCTCCGTTCGTTTCATTCAAAAAAAACTCAGATAGATTTTTCGTAAAGAATGATAGTAAATACTAAATTATTCGAGATACAAATCTAAATTTGTATACATTTTAAAATATTTCTCCACAATATTTGTTTTCCCCCTAAAACTCATGTTTCGAGCGTTTGTTCATTCAATTCATCAAAAAAAACTCGGATAGATTTTTCGTAAAGAATGATAGTAAATACTAAATTATTCATATACAAATCAAATTTTGTATTAATTATTAAATATTTCTCCACAATCTTTGTTTGCCCTTAAAACTCAAGTTTCGTGCGATTGTCCGCACGTTTCATTCAAAAAAAACTCGGATAGATTTTCCGTAAAGAATGATAGTAAATACTAAATTATTCGGGATACAAATCTAAATTTGTATACATTTTAAAATATTTCTCCACAATCTTTGTTTTTCCCCTAAAACTCATGTTTCGTGCGTTTGTCCATTCGTTTCATCAAAAAAAAACTCGGATAGATTTTTCGTATAGAATGATATTAAATAATAAATTATTCAGATTAAAACAAAAAAATTGTATACATTTTAAAATATTTCACCACAATATTTGTTTTGCCCCTAAATCTCAAGTTTCGTGCATTTGTTCGCTCATTTAGTTCAAAAAAAACTCGGATAGATTTTTCGTAAAAAATGATAGTCAATACTAAATTATTCATATACAAATCAAAATTTGTATTCATTTTAAAATATTTCTCCACAATCTTTGTTTGCCCCGAAAACTCACGTTTCGTGCGTTTCTCCGATCGTTTCATTCAAAAAAAATCCGATAGATTTTTCGTAAAGAATGATAGTCAATACTAAATTATTCAGATACAAATCTAAATTTGTATACATTTTAAAATATTTCTCCACAATATTTGTTTTTCCCCTAAAACTAATGTTTCGAGCGTTTGTTCATTCAATTCATCAAAAAAAACTCGGATAGATTTTTCGTAAAGTGTAATGTGTATTTTTATACACATTTTTAGAGTATTTATCATCTCAAATTCAATCGAATTTCACATAAAATGTATGAAAAAGACTCATAACTCATAAAACATAATTTGAAACCTCTTAATACATTTTTGTGTTATTTTACAGGCGAAAAGGCCATAAAAAGAAGGATTGGAGGACTTATTCGAAAGTCAACTCCAAAAGAAGCACCATAACGCAAATAATGGGCCAACGATGGCCAAATTATCCCTAAAACCCTCACATTTCCCATACACATACTTCTCTAACCTTAAACGATAAACAACGTCGGTGGAAAAGACCAAGCATTGGAACGAGTAAGAAACGACCACAAAACGTTATGAAAACGTCAACTGTCTCACGACGTTCTTCAGCGGAACCGATATGTAAACCGACCACGTTCGGTCCCAAAACAGAGAAGAAACGTCCACGTTTCCTATGACGTTTCGTATCGGAACGTGACGTTCCGATCAAATGAATCATAACCATCGTTTTACACCTCAAATAAACCTAGCAGCGCAAGAATAAAGAAAATGCGACTTGCAAAAATTCTGGTCAAAACTGAAAAATCAACCGTCGCAGTCAAGTCAACCCTTTCTCTCTCAAAAATGCGATTTTTTTTCGAAATGCTCGGAATTGAACAAACTCACCATCATTTGACTCGTCTTGACAAGACAAGCACAACCGTATGATTAGTCACCGCTGGAACGGCCGGAGTTGGCCGGAAAACGCGAAAAACCTCCTGTCAGCCATGAAAATAGACCGTTTGAGCTGAGGAATTCTCGAGCTTTCCATTCCCTCCACAGACCTCTAATTGACAAAATTCCAACACCATTCTCTTCTTCTGGATCCACTCTTTCCAACCATAAAAATAACTCAGAAAATGATGAAGAATTGAGTGAGATAATCGAGTTTGAAATAAGTGTTCGACGAAATTCAAATCTGTTTTTGCTGAAATTACTCAATTCGGGCTGAAAGTTTTCAAGTCCATATCTCGCTTCACAGACCTCTTTTTCATGCAAAACCAATTCCATTATCTTCTTCTCTCTCCCCTCTTTCCATGGATATCAAGAACACAGAAAACTATGAAGAAATGAGTGAGATATTCGCGTTTGAACTCATGCACACGAACTGTTTGACGAAATAACTCGAACAGATTTTTGAAACTATTTTTTGCCGCCATTGTTGAAACTCAAGGTTCATGAGGTGTTAGAAGCTAAAAATAGAATGGGAGGCTTGTAAACATCATGGTGCATCTCTATGGAATGGTAATTTGATCGAAAAACGGATGGAGATATGAGTTCTAATCACCACTTTGGTGGTTTTCGGGTTAATTCTCAAGCTGGTGGTTAACGATGAAATTCGAGTAAATGGAGGATAATTAGAACGTAAAATTCCGTTTGTAGCATCTTGGGAGGTTGAGAAAAAGTGCCTAAGTCATAATTTTCAATGTTGTTGGCTGAAACTCGAGTTTGAGCTCGAGAAGCCATTAATGGCGGAGCTGGAGGTAATACCGGGCAGCAGTTGGTAAAATTGGAATAACTCGAGTTTTACTCAACCGTTTTGCATCATTCAAAGCCCCACAGATTCATCAGGATGAGAGGAACATCTTTCTTATGGAAACTTCGTGCTAAAAATTATCGAGTCAAGAGTTATAACTGATTGTTTGAAGAGGAGCGGAAATTTGGCAGAAACGGTACTCGCGCCCAACCGACTCATTTCACGAATTTCAACTCGCTGTGATACAGGAAATCAGGAATTTTTGTTCAAAAACTCAGCGCCAAACTGAAATCGTGCGTGACTCATTTCATCCTATCCGTGACCCGTTACGCCATGGATAATCGCAGACTGCACGAGCGATTCAAACTCAGACTGGATCTGAGAATTTTTTCGCCAAATAAAAAACAGAGCAAAATTAAACCGCGAAATTCTCATCCAATTCTCAACCATTTTCAACGAAATTTCGTCCACACCCTCAGTACAACCTCTTGATCCGCCTGAACCAATTACATGTCTCGATTTGTCCCCTACTCTCCTCTCCATTCAAAACAGGCCATTGGACTCTCAAGTCCATTTCAGCCTATAAAACACCGCTCAAGCCTCTTCATTGAAGACACCACTCTTCAATAATCTTCTCTAACCTCTAGAATCTCCATTAATGAGTTTCAAGCTTTCTTGAGCTCTAATTTTCGTTTTTGAGTGAAATTGCGCAATTTGGGGCTGATTTGGGGAAAATTTGAATCGGTCGATTCTAGCTTGAATCGAGCGGCAATTGGAGCTTCAAATCGACTCAAGGAAGCTACTGTCTGGTCTTCCAACTCTCGGTTTACTTTAATTCTCTTTTAATAAGTCGATTTGAATTTTAGATCACAAGAACCCAATTTTGTAATAATCATGATGAAATCTTGTCCAATTTTTGTTCTTGTGATTATGAGTGAGTAAATCTAGATAGGGAAAGGAATTTGTGGTTTGTATACATGAAATCTTGCTTTAATTTCGTGTAATTTTGCTGAATTTGAATGAATAGTCATGAACACACACAATTTTGAATAAATTGGGGAAAAGTGCTTAGCTTGGTATTTTTCGTCAATTGACCTATTAAATTTGAGGTTTACTGACTTGTTAATCATCTGGAATATTTAGCTTAGTATTTTGTGTGATTAATTTGGATTTGTGATTGATTGAATTGAAGTTTTGTTTAAAATGGCTGTTTTGAATTAAACTAGTAATTGAATCAATTTCTTGAGTGGATCTTAGCTTAGATCGCTCAAATCCATCATTTAAATCTGAAAAGTTATACCCTAAGTGATTAATGATTGTTACACATCACAAATTTCTTTTAAATCCCTATTTCTAAACCAAAAATCAAACCCTAATCCAGTTTCTGTTTTGCTGCTGTTGCTTTTCTGTTTTTCAGTGTTTTTACCTTAATGTCGTGTCTAATTCCGATCTGAAAAATTCAATAAATATTTTTAAAATTTATTTCTCATTTAGTAGATAATTTTCAAACCAAAATTTGCCCAATTCCCATTTGTAATCTGTGAGATATCAATTTTCTAATTTTGTAATATTTCTGTTTTTAAACTTTCAGTCCAGATTTACTGTTTCTTTTCTTCTGAATTTTTAAAAATATAAAAATAAATACTAAAAATACAAAAATAGTCCTACTGGAAGTAATTTGAAGTGTAGAATCCAAATATGAATTTTAAGATATTAGTTGTTAAATCAGATTAGGAGATATACCAACTTTTGTGAGTATTGGTCTGTCAGAACTAGTTTCTGGTCCAGATCTGAATTTTCATTATAAATCCCAAACTACAAAACATCATTTTATAAAATTTTAACAGATAATCTAAAACGTGATAATTGAATTTTCGTATAAATTTTGGAATTTTTCAAGAAATGGTGATTTTTCTATAAATTTCTGAAGTTACTGTTGAATTAAGTATGAATCTTAAGTAAGGTCTGGATTTAAACTACAAATTTCTCGAAATTTTTGAATAAAATAGAAATACCAGTAAAGTACCATAACATAGATCTCTCTTTGTAGTTTCCAACGGTATCTTGTGTGTTGGAATCGGAGTTTATTTGGTCAAGTTACGAATTAAAACACCAAAGTGTGACGTGCTGAATTTTTACAATAAGGCTGAAAATAAGATTTAAACTTGGAAATTCATCTAATAACCCTTGAATTACAAGATTCTATACTATAGAATAATCATTGAGACTAGTTAATACTTGAGGCCACACCTCCTTGTGTTCGACCCGTAAACTCATTACCACTCATACTCGTAATTGATTAATAGGGAAATATAAATTGTTTTGTTAAATTGTGTGAAATTCAACGACGGTTTCACACGATTTACATAAATAATGATAGTAAATACTAAATTATTCATATACAAATCAAATTTTGTATTCATTATTAAATATTTCTCCACAATCTTTGTTTGCCCTTAAAACTCAAGTTTCGTGCGATTGTCCGCACGTTTCATTCAAAAAAACTCGGATAGATTTTCCGTAAAGAATGATAGTAAATACTAAATTATTCGAGATACAAATCTAAATTTGTATACATTTTAAAATATTTCTCCACAATCTTTGTTTTTCCCCTAAAACTCATGTTTCGGGCGTTTGTTCATTCGTTTCATAAAAAAAAACTCGGATAGATTTTTCGTAAAGAATGATATTAAATAATAAATTATTCAGATTAAAACAAAAAAATTGTATACATTTTAAAATATTTCACCACAATATTTGTTTTGCCCCTAAATCTCAAGTTTCGTGCATTTGTTCGCTCATTTAGTTCAAAAAAAACTCGGATAGATTTTTTGTAAAGAATGATAGTAAATATTAAATTATTCATATACAAATCAAAATTTGTATTCATTGTAAAATATTTCTCCACAATCTTTGTTTGCCCCGAAAACTCACGTTTCGTGCGTTTCTCCGTTCGTTTCATTCAAAAAAAACTCAGATAGATTTTTCGTAAAGAATGATAGTAAATACTAAATTATTCGAGATACAAATCTAAATTTGTATACATTTTAAAATATTTCTCCACAATATTTGTTTTCCCCCTAAAACTCATGTTTCGAGCGTTTGTTCATTCAATTCATCAAAAAAAACTCGGATAGATTTTTCGTAAAGAATGATAGTAAATACTAAATTATTCATATACAAATCAAATTTTGTATTCATTATTAAATATTTCTCGACAATCTTTGTTTGCCCTTAAAACTCAAGTTTCGTGCGATTGTCCGCACGTTTCATTCAAAAAAAAACTCGGATAGATTTTCCGTAAATAATGATAGTAAATACTAAATTATTCAGATACAAATCTAAATTTGTATACATTTTAAAATATTTCTCCACAATCTTTGTTTTTCCCCTAAAACTCATGTTTCGTGCGTTTGTTCATTCGTTTCATCAAAAAAAACTCGGATAGAGTTTTCGTAAAGAATGATATTAAATAATAAATTATTCGATTAAAACAAAAAAATTGTATACATTTTAAAATATTTCACCACAATATTTGTTTTGCCCCTAAATCTCAAGTTTCGTGCATTTGTTCGCTCATTTAGTTCAAAAAAAACTCGGATAGATTTTTCGTAAAGAATGATAGTAAATATTAAAGTATTCATATACAAATCAAAATTTGTATTCATTGTAAAATATTTCTCCACAATCTTTGTTTGCCCCGAAAACTCACGTTTCGTGCGTTTCTCCGTTCGTTTCATTCAAAAAAAACTCGAGATAGATTTTTCGTAAAGAATGATAGTAAATACTAAATTATTCGAGATACAAATCTAAATTTGTATACATTTTAAAATATTTCTCCACAATATTTGTTTTCCCCCTAAAACTCATGTTTCGAGCGTTTGTTCATTCAATTCATCAAAAAAAACTCGGATAGATTTTTCGTAAAGAATGATAGTAAATACTAAATTATTCATATACAAATCAAATTTTGTATTAATTATTAAATATTTCTCCACAATCTTTGTTTGCCCTTAAAACTCAAGTTTCGTGCGATTGTCCGCACGTTTCATTCAAAAAAAAACTCGGATAGATTTTCCGTAAAGAATGATAGTAAATACTAAATTATTCAGATACAAATCTAAATTTGTATACATTTTAAAATATTTCTCCACAATCTTTGTTTTTCCCCTAAAACTCATGTTTCGTGCGTTTGTCCATTCGTTTCATCAAAAAAAAACTCGGATAGATTTTTCGTATAGAATGATATTAAATAATAAATTATTCAGATTAAAACAAAAAAATTGTATACATTTTAAAATATTTCACCACAATATTTGTTTTGCCCCTAAATCTCAAGTTTCGTGCATTTGTTCGCTCATTTAGTTCAAAAAAAACTCGGATAGATTTTTCGTAAAGAATGATAGTCAATACTAAATTATTCATATACAAATCAAAATTTGTATTCATTTTAAAATATTTCTCCACAATCTTTGTTTGCCCCGAAAACTCACGTTTCGTGCGTTTCTCCGATCGTTTCATTCAAAAAAAACTCAGATAGATTTTTCGTAAAGAATGATAGTCAATACTAAATTATTCAGATACAAATCTAAATTTGTATACATTTTAAAATATTTCTCCACAATATTTGTTTTTCCCCTAAAACTAATGTTTCGAGCGTTTGTTCATTCAATTCATCAAAAAAAACTCGGATAGATTTTTCGTAAAGTGTAATGTGTATTTTTATACACATTTTTAGAGTATTTATCATCTCAAATTCAATCGAATTTCACATAAAATGTATGAAAAAGACTCATAACTCATAAAACATAATTTGAAACCTCTTAATACATTTTTGTGTTATTTTACAGGCGAAAAGGCCATAAAAAGAAGGATTGGAGGACTTATTCGAAAGTCAACTCCAAAAGAAGCACCATAACGCAAATAATGGGCCAACGATGGCCAAATTATCCCTAAAACCCTCACATTTCCCATACACATACTTCTCTAACCTTAAACGATAAACAACGTCGGTGGAAAAGACCAAGCATTGGAACGAGTAAGAAACGACCACAAAACGTTATGAAAACGTCAACTGTCTCACGACGTTCTTCAGCGGAACCGATATGTAAACCGACCACGTTCGGTCCCAAAACAGAGAAGAAACGTCCACGTTTCCTATGACGTTTCGTATCGGAACGTGACGTTCCGATCAAATGAATCCTAACCATCGTTTTTCACCTCAAATAAACCTAGCAGCGCAAGAATAAAGAAAATGCGACTTGCAAAAATTCTGGTCAAAACTGAAAAGTCAACCGTCGCAGTCAAGTCAACCCTTTCTCTCTCAAAAATGCGATTTTTTTTCGAAATGCTCGGAATTGAACAAACTCACCATCATTTGACTCGTCTTGACAAGACAAGCACAACCGTATGATTAGTCACCGCTGGAACGGCCGGAGTTGGCCGGAAAACGCGAAAAACCTCCTGTCAGCCATGAAAATAGACCGTTTGAGCTGAGGAATTCTCGAGCTTTCCATTCCCTCCACAGACCTCTAATTGACAAAATTCCAACACCATTCTCTTCTTCTGGATCCACTCTTTCCAACCATAAAAATAACTCAGAAAATGATGAAGAATTGAGTGAGATAATCGAGTTTGAAATAAGTGTTCGACGAAATTCAAATCTGTTTTTGCTGAAATTACTCAATTCGGGCTGAAAGTTTTCAAGTCCATATCTCTCTTCACAGACCTCTTTTTCATGCAAAACCAATTCCATTATCTTCTTCTCTCTCCCCTCTTTCCATGGATATCAAGAACACAGAAAACTATGAAGAAATGAGTGAGATATTCGCGTTTGAACTCATGCACACGAACTGTTTGACGAAATAACTCGAACAGATTTTTGAAACTATTTTTTGCCGCCATTGTTGAAACTCAAGGTTCATGAGGTGTTAGAAGCTAAAAATAGAATGGGAGGCTTGTAAACATCATGGTGCATCTCTATGGAATGGTAATTTGATCGAAAAACGGATGGAGATATGAGTTCTAATCACCACTTTGGTGGTTTTCGGGTTAATTCTCAAGCTGGTGGTTAACGATGAAATTCGAGTAAATGGAGGATAATTAGAACGTAAAATTCCGTTTGTAGCATCTTGGGAGGTTGAGAAAAAGTGCCTAAGTCATAATTTTCAATGTTGTTGGCTGAAACTCGAGTTTGAGCTCGAGAAGCCATTAATGGCGGAGCTGGAGGTAATACCGGGCAGCAGTTGGTAAAATTGGAATAACTCGAGTTTTACTCAACCGTTTTGCATCATTCAAAGCCCCACAGATTCATCAGGATGAGAGGAACATCTTTCTTATGGAAACTTCGTGCTAAAAATTATCGAGTCAAGAGTTATAACTGATTGTTTGAAGAGGAGCGGAAATTTGGCAGAAACGGTACTCGCGCCCAACCGACTCATTTCACGAATTTCAACTCGCTGTGATACAGGAAATCAGGAATTTTTGTTCAAAAACTCAGCGCCAAACTGAAATCGTGCGTGACTCATTTCATCCTATCCGTGACCCGTTACGCCATGGATAATCGCAGACTGCACGAGCGATTCAAACTCAGACTGGATCTGAGAATTTTTTCGCCAAATAAAAAACAGAGCAAAATTAAACCGCGAAATTCTCATCCAATTCTCAACCATTTTCAACGAAATTTCGTCCACACCCTCAGGTACAACCTCTTGATCCGCCTGAACCAATTACATGTCTCGATTTGTCCCCTACTCTCCTCTCCATTCAAAACAGGCCATTGGACTCTCAAGTCCATTTCAGCCTATAAAACACCGCTCAAGCCTCTTCATTGAAGACACCACTCTTCAATAATCTTCTCTAACCTCTAGAATCTCCATTAATGAGTTTCAAGCTTTCTTGAGCTCTAATTTTCGTTTTTGAGTGAAATTGCGCAATTTGGGGCTGATTTGGGGAAAATTTGAATCGGTCGATTCTAGCTTGAATCGAGCGGCAATTGGAGCTTCAAATCGACTCAAGGAAGCTACTGTCTGGTCTTCCAACTCTCGGTTTACTTTAATTCTCTTTTAATAAGTCGATTTGAATTTTAGATCACAAGAACCCAATTTTGTAATAATCATGATGAAATCTTGTCCAATTTTTGTTCTTGTGATTATGAGTGAGTAAATCTAGATAGGGAAAGGAATTTGTGGTTTGTATACATGAAATCTTGCTTTAATTTCGTGTAATTTTGCTGAATTTGAATGAATAGTCATGAACACACACAATTTTGAATAAATTGGGGAAAAGTGCTTAGCTTGGTATTTTTCGTCAATTGACCTATTAAATTTGAGGTTTACTGACTTGTTAATCATCTGGAATATTTAGCTTAGTATTTTGTGTGATTAATTTGGATTTGTGATTGATTGAATTGAAGTTTTGTTTAAAATGGCTGTTTTGAATTAAACTAGTAATTGAATCAATTTCTTGAGTGGATCTTAGCTTAGATCGCTCAAATCCATCATTTAAATCTGAAAAGTTATACCCTAAGTGATTAATGATTGTTACACATCACAAATTTCTTTTAAATCCCTATTTCTAAACCAAAAATCAAACCCTAATCCAGTTTCTGTTTTGCTGCTGTTGCTTTTCTGTTTTTCAGTGTTTTTACCTTAATTTCGTGTCTAATTCCGATCTGAAAAATTCAATAAATATTTTTAAAATTTAGTTCTTATTTAGTAGATAATTTTCAAACCAAAATTTGCCCAATTCCCATTCGTAATCTGTGAGATATCAATTTTCTAATTTTGTAATATTTCTGCTTTTAAACTTTCAGTCCAGATTTACTGTTTCTTTTCTTCTGAATTTTTAAAAATATAAAAATAAATTTTACAAATACAAAAATAGTCCTACTGGAAGTATTTTGAAGTGTAAAATCCAAATATGAATTTTAAGATATTAGTTGTTAAATCAGATTAGGAGATATACCAACTTTTGTGAGTATTGGTCTGTCAGAACTAGTTTCTGGTCCAGATCTGAATTTTCATTATAAATCCCAAACTACAAAACATCATTTTATGAAATTTTAACAGATAATCTAAAACGTGATAATTGAATTTTCGTATGAATTTTGGAATTTTTCAAGAAATGGTGATTTTTCTATAAATTTCTGAAGTTACTGTTGAATTAAGTATGAATCTTAAGTAAGGTCTGGATTTAAACTACAAATATCTCGAAATTTTTGAATAAAATAGAAATACCAGTAAAGTACCATATCATAGATCTCTCTTTGTAGTTTCCAACGGTATCTTGTGTGTTGGAATCGGAGTTTATTTGGTCAAGTTACGAATTAAAACACCAAAGTGTGACGTGCTGAATTTTTACAATAAGGCTGAAAATAAGATTTAAACTTGGAAATTCATCTAATAACCCTTGAATTACAAGATTCTATACTATAGAATAATCATTGAGACTAGTTAATACTTGAGGCCACACCTCCTTGTGTTCGACCCCTAAACTCATTACCACTCATACTCGTAATTGATTAATAGGGAAATATAAATTGTTTTGTTAAATTGTGTGAAATTCAACGACGGTTTCACACGATTTACATAAAGAATGATAGTAAATACTAAATTATTCATATACAAATCAAATTTTGTATTCATTATTAAATATTTCTCCACAATCTTTGTTTGCCCTTAAAACTCAAGTTTCGTGCGATTGTCCGCACGTTTCATTCAAAAAAATCTCGGATAGATTTTCCGTAAAGAATGATAGTAAATACTAAATTATTCCAGATACAAATCTAAATTTGTATACATTTTAAAATATTTCTCCACAATCTTTGTTTTTCCCCTAAAACTCATGTTTCGTGCGTTTGTTCATTCGTTTCATCAAAAAAAAAACTCGGATAGATTTTTCGTAAAGAATGATATTAAATAATAAATTATTCAGATTAAAACAAAAAAATTGTATACATTTTAAAATATTTCACCACAATATTTGATTTGCCCCTAAATCTCAAGTTTCGTGCATTTGTTCGCTCATTTAGTTCAAAAAAAACTCGGATAGATTTTTCGTAAAGAATGATAGTAAATATTAAATTATTCATATACAAATCAAAATTTGTATTCATTTTAAAATATTTCTCCACAATCTTTGTTTGCCCCGAAAACTCACGTTTCGTGCGTTTCTCCGATCGTTTCATTCAAAAAAAACTCAGATAGATTTTTCGTAAAGAATGATAGTAAATACTAAATTATTCAGATACAAATCTAAATTTGTATACATTTTAAAATATTTCTCCACAATATTTGTTTTTCCCCTAAAACTCATGTTTCGACCGTTTGTTCATTCAATTCATCAAAAAAAACTCGGATAGATTTTTCGTAAAGAATGATAGTAAATACTAAATTAGTCATATACAAATCAAATTTTGTATTCATTATTAAATATTTCTCCACAATCTTTGTTTGCCCTTAAAACTCAAGTTTCGTGCGATTGTCCGCACGTTTCATTCAAAAAAAAACTCGGATAGATTTTCCGTAAAGAATGATAGTAAATACTAAATTATTCAGATACAAATCTAAATTTGTATACATTTTAAAATATTTCTCCACAATCTTTGTTTTTCCCCTAAAACTCATGTTTCGTTCGTTTGTTCATTCGTTTCATCGAAAAAAACTCGGATAGATTTTTCGTAAAGAATGATATTAAATAATAAATTATTCGGATTAAAACAAAAAAATTGTATACATTTTAAAATATTTCACCACAATATTTGTTTTGCCCCTAAATCTCAAGTTTCGTGCATTTGTTCGCTCATTTAGTTCAAAAAAAACTCGGATAGATTTTTCGTAAAGAATGATAGTAAATATTAAATTATTCATATACAAATCAAAATTTGTATTCATTGTAAAATATTTCTCCACAATCTTTGTTTGCCCCGAAAACTCACGTTTCGTGCGTTTCTCCGTTCGTTTCATTCAAAAAAAACTCAGATAGATTTTTCGTAAAGAATGATAGTAAATACTAAATTATTCAGATACAAATCTAAATTTGTATACATTTTAAAATATTTCTCCACAATATTTGTTTTTCCCCTAAAACTCATGTTTCGAGCGTTTGTTCATTCAATTCATCAAAAAAAACTCGGATAGATTTTTCGTAAAGAATGATAGTAAATACTAAATTATTCATATACAAATCAAATTTTGTATTCATTACTAAGTAGACCAAATTCAGTGGCATTAAAACATAATTAATCCCAATTAAGTTCAGTCCATCAAAATAACGCTCACGTATAAATATTCAAGAAAGAGAGAGGGAAATTAGTAAAATAGCAAAAATTCATTCAAAATTCATTGAAAAATTAGTAAACTCGCACCTAGAGAGGAAACATGAGCATTCGTAATCCCGGCCAGGGACTCGTCGCTTGGTCCGGATCGAGACAGAAAGGATAGAGAGAGAGAGAGAGAGAGAGAGAGAGAGAGAGAGAGAGAGAGAGAGAGAGAGAGAGAGGCGAAGAGAGCCTCTCCGTCCGAGAGAGACAGAGGCGTAGTGAGCCGTCCGTCTCATCATCTTTTCCCTCTTCTTCTTCTTCCACCTCGCTCTTTGTATTCTTCCTCTTCCACTTTCTCGTCCACCCCTCGTAACCTTTCATCCCGTTCTGCGCCTCCTCCATTGAAACAAACCCTAACCCTAACTCCCAACCCCGCTTCTCTACTTGGAAATGGGTGGTTTGACAATCGAGAAGAGAGCTTGAGAGAGAAACGGGCGGACAAAAAAGGGGAGAGAGAAAGGGCGGGAAGGAGAGAGAAGAGAGCTTGAGAGAGAGGGTTGTGTCTGTATGAGGCGGAGGAAGAGGGGGGATAGCAGGTCCTTACATATCCGTACGATTTTAATCCAACCGACACAAATAAAAATAAAAGAGATGACGTGGTTGATTCTGGTGAATGAGCCCCCGCCTGAATTATAATATATAATATAATATGATTCATGGAAAGGACTAGGGCCGAACCACATAATATATTGAATAGTCTTGGTTTAAAACGAACTGGGCATTAAATATGGTCATTTACTATAAGTTATTCTCTATTAATGCGCTCTTGGTCTATTCAAATATAGTAAAAATAGAAAGGATATTTAATTTGGATTTATTGGTGGATGTTTGTCAGGAATCTCTATGTGATATTTAAATTAATAATGACATATCTTATGTGTCGTCTATGCTAGGGTACTATTCCGTAACACTCATTTATTGGTTTGGACCCACTGTACAGCTAATTGCTGCATATTTATAAGTTCATTCTACCCACAGACGATCGGATCTCCTCAAAAAGTGGCTTTCCAAACTCCAAACAGGCCTCTTCACCTTTCAACTTCTCCAAAACCAAAATAATAATAAATCTCATTCCCAGTTCTTCACTTCCAATTTTCCAGGTCCAAATTCAAATAGGCAACATTGATAAAACAAAAACTATATAAATTGAAGGGATAGCAAAAACTAGAGGTGGCAAATGGGTGGGTCGGGACGGGTCTGGATTCGGTCATTCGGGTTTCGGGTCGTTCGGGTCTAGGGTCATTCAGGTTTCTGGTTGTTCGGGTCTCGGATCGTTCGGGTCTCAGGTCATTTAGGTTCGGGTCGGGTCGGCTTTCGGATCGTTGACTTGTCAATATTTTCGGATCGGGTCGGGTTTAGGTTCGGGTGGATAGGGTCATGTTAGATTTTACCAGCCTAGTTACGCACCGTGTTTAAATAGAATATCTATCTATATTCGATTTTGCGCAAGCTGTAAAAAGAGGCGGTTGAGCTCAAAATTTTCAAATAGAATTTTATGTATTTGAAACCAATATAATTAATATATTATTTTCTAAAATAATATGTTGATATTATAAGAAATAATAAATAATATACGATATTATAAAATAATATATAATACTAGCATAATATAAAATCAACAGGTGTATGATCATTCATTAATTATATGCAAGTTCAGATCATTCGGGTCTCGGACTATTTAGGTCTCGGGTCATTCGGGTTTCGGCTCATTCATGTCTCGGGTTATTTAGGTCTCGGGTCATTCGGATTTCAGGTCTCGGGTCTAGAAAATTTCGAGTTTCGGGTCGTTCGGGTTACGGATATTTCGGATCTCGGGTCATTTGGGTCGGGTCGGGTCAGATTTTGCCACCTCTAACAAAAACTACAAAAATGGAATGGATACGAAAAAATCTGGAGACTGATATTTTCTTTTTTCTCCTCTCGTGGCTTTAGATCTAGTAGTTCTTTTTTCTCCTCTCGTGACTGTGGATCCAAATGTTCTTTCTTGATTTTATTATTCAAGCAAGAGATTTGATTTCTAAATCAATAGATTTAAACCATTTTTTTCATTTTTAAAGAATTTTTAAACTTCAATGCGAATTCGGATTTAAAGCTTTATTTCGTATTTTTGTTGGTAATTTTTTCTTAAAATATAATATACAGACAAAATGGTGCTTTATTTTTGTTCTTGTACTTTTGAGTTCTTGTTTTTACTTTTTTTTAAAGAATATTCTTGTTTTTACTTTTTTTATAATTTTATGTTGTTTTGTTCGGTTTTAACCGAGTAAACCGAATTAAAAACCAGTTTATTCGGTTCGATTTTTACTTGGTTCTAATAAAAAAGTCGGTCGGTTCAGTTTTAAAAAAATTGGTTCAGTTTAAATCCGTTTTATCCTAATCGGTTCGGTTCAAGCCGAACTGACCGAATGAACACTCACTTAGCACAAAATCCAGTTAGCAACAAACCAACATTTAAATATATTTTAGCCTAATTTATAAATAATAAAAAAAATTCATAATTTGGGCCGAAAATCATTGATTCTGAAGATCAAACAGAGTCTATTTAGGCCTTAAATTTAAAGCAAAATAAAAATAGATAAGACACTACAATTTTCGTTTCAAATGTAATTAATAAACAGATTATCAAGTAATGGAAATCTCAAAAAAATTGACAAAATGTGTATGACTTGCCCTACATATTATTGATCTTTTGACATATTATATATAAACAACATATTAATTGGAAAAAAACCATTTACTTAGCCCATTTTTCAAAACATTTATAATCACTACTACAAAAACTATAATTTGCAATCAACCAATTGGCTACCAGCCTTATTTGGTCTCTAATTAATGCATTTAGCTATCAATATGATGTTTGTCGCAGAAAATATAGTTGTTAGCGACGACGCTGATATTTAGTCGCCATAGTGGTTGTAGAAGCAATTCGCGAGAAGTTCACAATTAGTCGCAATAGTTGTAGCAGAAACAAACTCATTGGCGACGAACCGACATATAGTCGCGAAAAATAGCTCATTAGCGATAAGCTCACAGTTCGTCCCAAAAATGTCACCACACTGGCGACCAAAATATTGGTCCCTAAAAATGGATTTAATTGTGATGACTTGTTCAATGCTAATATTATTTTTAACTTTCATTCAAATTGGATTTACTATTATTTAACTCTGTAATTAGTTAATATTATTTACGACAAAATATCGGTTCCAAAATATTTTACTTTGTGACTACAACATGGTTATAAATGTGTAGCGGCGCGGCTATTATATTAGTCGTTCTAAAATGAATAAAATGGTGGTGATAAATTTCATTATTGGCATTTTTGTTATTAAAAGATTAATAGCTACAATACAACATGAATGAACCGAACAATTTCATTTAACTTACGAATATTTTAGAGATCAAACCTAGTAATTGAAATGAACTTAGTTGGAGAGATTTTTGATTTTTCCCTCCTTGTTGAATATTTTCGGATTTAGTTCCCTCCATTATTTTGTTGGAGGGAAACTACCCTCCTTGCTAAAATTGTTCTCAATTTGATAGATTCATTATTATCATCCAATATTATAAACACAATAGTATTATCTCGAATATTATCTCGTATGACACAATGTTATTTCTCATATTATAAATATGATACTATTATTAATGTGATAATATATTCATGATAGAATTATTAATATGATAAAATATCAATCAAGTAGAATATACTCAAGAATTTGATGCATTTATTAATATGTTACATTTTATTCTTGGTACAAATGTTATATGATATTATGAATATGATATAATGTCCATACAAAATGAGTGACATTAAAAATTTAAATAAATATTTGAATTGTCATACTTAAATGTCAGGATATCTCAATACTCAATTAAGTATTTTAGCCTATATTGTATTATATATTACAAATATGATAAAATTGTGAATGTGGTACAAATATAAATATTAATTAAGTGTTACAAAAGTATAACATGATATCATATTATGAATATGATACAATTATTAGTATAATATTGTTAATGATACAAATATCATGAATAATTTGCAATCATTAATATGATACATTATTATGAATTACAAATATTAATGTGACACAAATATTAACAAATATTATGAATACGATAGAAATATGAATGTGATACAAATATAATATTAGTGATATTATGGATAAAATATTATATACGTAAATGTTTTATACAATTCTTTTATATAACAAACTCAACTTCCAGTGACTCAAGGGTCCAGATTAAAAGATGAAATATCATGCGGCCCATTTCTCTCCTGAGTCTTCTCAAATCCTCAATCCAATGCCTCCTCCTCTCTCTAACCCCAGACCCCTTTCGTACTTCCTCTCCATATCTTTCGAATCGCTCCTCTTATCGAGCTACTAACTCTCGCCGGACCACCTCTGCCCGACACCACCATCCCCTGGACCACCTCTGGCCGTCGGTGCTCCGTGGAACTCCATGACGACGGCAGTAAACCCTAACCCTAGCTGGTCGACGAGCCGTTCTGCCTGCTCTCGATTGAAACACAAACCCTCTTAGTAGACCTTCAGTGAACCTTAAATCTGGACGGAGATGCATGTCCAGCGACGAACCCTAATCCTAGGTGCGGTTTGGTGCTTCCAGTTTTAAATCTCTGATTTCAACGTGAAAACTTAGGGTTTCAAGTTTTAATAAGGTGAGTTTTGATCCTAATTTGTTGAATTTGATGATGCCATTGAAATTCTTAGGGCTTGCATAGTTCTATATCTGTGTGTGTGTGTGAATTTAGGACTTTTAGTTCTCATAGCCTAATTAGTTATTTACCAGTTTACGATTTGTAGTTTCTCTTTGTATTTATGAATGGATCAAAACAATTATCTTCCCTTATAATTGTGCTAGTAATAGTACTGGATTTAGGATATGAATAAGCCCAATTTTAGCTAATTCGAAACAATTATCTTCTCTTTGTCTTTATATCTAATAGTATTTGATTTATGGCATTGACAAGCTGGACAGAAGGCACTGGCAGAGGTCTCTATTCTTTCTTCTCTTCTTTACAATTTAATTCTTCGATGGATTATTGAGTTACTTAGAGCAATTGCTCATGATCTATTTGATGAAATACCTCAGTCAGATTTTCCTCTTTAATTAGAAATAGTGCTCATGATTTGTTCGATGAAATGTCTCTTGACACATAATTTGAGTTTCTTTCATCATTCAGGAGAATTTGATGCAAATGAGCGGGTGCTATGGTGACTGGTCATCAAGCACAGAAGGGTGCTCTGGCTCTACAGCATCGACTGCATTATTGAGGACAACAGGAGAGAAGAGGTGAACATTATTCGCAAATCCTTTATATTTATGTTTGCGAAGGATAAGTTTCATATTTGGGTTTGATATATAATTGTTAGGGGATAAATATGTTTTTTTGAGTTTGTGTAACATTTAGGATGAAATTAGTTCAAGGTTTTGACTGCAGGTAAAAGGATAAATGGATACAACCAGAGTCCGATCTTAATCAAATAGAGAGTATCTTTTGTGGTTCACTAATACAAGTTTAACCGATTTAAGACTAATACTAATATTAGTAGAACTTAAACTCATGTCCAAATGTAAATAGACTAATACTAATACAAGTTTACTATACATATTGTGTAATGAAGGTATAAATAAATTTATTTTTGTTTTTAATTAGAATTTTTAGTTTAGCTTTGTTGTCGCGGGCGCAAAGCTTAGATTCATGCAGAGTGTGATAAGAAATAATGTAAATGGATTTCTCATAATTAATTCCCTGCTTAAATATAGTTTCTCATAATTTATTTGATTTTTAAATTATTTTTGTTTGTTTTTTTTGTATTAAACAGTGGAAAAGAAAAGTTAGTATATTGCTATTGGGATGGAAGGAACTTATTTACCGGATCATGTAAGCTCCAACAATTTCTTTTTTTATTTTATTAATTCTTTACTTACTAATTTTATTTATTTAGTCACTAAAGTTTATTTTATTTTTGTAACTCGTTACTTTCTTTTCTTTTATGAATAATAATTTGATATTTTTTTCTAATATTTATGCATGTCTTTTTGTAGTAACACTTGAAATATATATTTGAGACGTTCAAGTAATTATTCTATTTAAGATTTTTTTTATTTCAATTGGATGGTATAGAATAGAATACTTTTGTAATCTTGAATTTTCTTCGTATTGTTGTATATGTTATTATTGTTATATATCATGATTAATATTGTTATTTATGAAAAAATAATAGAAATTTATATTTCAAAAATTTGAGAAATGTGTGAAATTTATTTTATTTGCAATAAATTGTATATTTTTTGGCAGGTAAAAAACCTTTAAATGTGGTTCCAGGAACGGAGCTTTTGTTGTAAAATCCAATATATAAAATTAGTGACAAGTATTTCGTCCTTATATTTATGTATCAATCCAATATATAAAATTAGTGACAAGTATTTTGTCCCTATATTTATGTATTGGCGACGAATATGTTGTCCCAAATAAATTATTTTGTTGTGGTACTAACCTTTTGCAACCACTATTTGGTCGCTATTAATATGATTAGTGACAAATTTGTAACTTTTGCTATAAATTTTTTGTCGCTATATGCCTATTTAGCACTCAATTGAGACCAATAATCGAGCAATTGCAACCGACATTGATTTTAACGACCAACATATTGGTAGCAATAGATTTGATATTTAGCGACAAGCACATAAGGGGCTGGGCCAGTAAGCTAACATATTCCCGCATTCAACCCGGTTAGCCTACTGTAGTGTAAGAGAAGGAGTAGAGCTCTATTTATTAGCCAAATGAAAGGCTGCGCCCTAGTTCTCTTAGCCGCAGTGAATGAAGAAAGTGTTCTTCACAAGCAGTGTATTTAAGGAGGTAATTCTCAAAACCTAACTGGTTTCGTCGCAAAATAGAATCAGAGACGGGGATGTGGCTACGAAAGTAGCGACGAGTTTTTTTGTCGCTGTAATCATTTAGCGACGATATTTGGGCATTTAGCTACCAAGTGCTCGGTCGCAAATTCCGATTTTTGTAGTAGTGAATGTACTTCACTGTCTCCTTAGTTAAGAAATAGATACATTGTGAGAAAATCTCACTTCAGTTTCTGGGAAGTATCTTCAGTATGAAAATAGTAATGTTTATATTATAATAACAAAATTCAATTTGCACAGCATGACATAGAGTTGGTGTTGACAGCAACGGCGATTTCATTTTGGGAAACGTGAAGTAGCCGGCAATAATATTTATCTCATTGTCCACTTAATTCAAGTGGGGGTACAACTAAAATTCTGGCAAACTTAAAATCACATCCATTTCTAAGCCTTTGGTCTGAGCAGCATGGCTCTAAGCTCAGCCGCATCAAGCTCCACAACTCGGTTCGCGGGTCGATAATATCCGCTTACCGAGTCAGGAATCCACAGTTCCGGATCCGACCCGATCTGCTTTCCTTTAAAAAACTTAGCCGTTGTTGCAGCTTCCTCTCCCAATTTGGGGCTTATTCTCATAATTGACTCTGCTGAAGCTGCAAATCCCCTCCTGTTTATACAAAATTAAAATTCGCTGATTTAATTTGAAAGTAGAAATTTTGTTGCTAGATTAGATCCTCTAAAGGAAAGAAATTTGAATGTATGGCCTTAATTATGGCATCGATATTGAAAGTTTGAAATTTAATGCAAGTGAATTATCTGATGTGGTAACAGAAAATTTTAATGCTATATACTAAAAAGACAATAGAAGGTTTTGGTAATGTGTCTTTAGAAATATTAATAAATACAGCTTAAAATGCCTCTGGTGTCTAAAAAATTCACAGGCAGCACAATGAAAATTCAATTGGTAAAAACAGAAAGATTTCAGAAGTGTAAATGATTAAACCGTCAAGAAAAAAATAATATTCAAGGATTTGGGAAGTATTAAATGTGAATAAAACTCAATTCAAATGCTTAATATGAAAAACAAAATACCTTTCAGAAACAAACGAGATACCATCAGAGAGACGAGTCTTTAAGAGGGAAGAAGAGCTAAAGAGAGCACGAGCCATCGGATCTGGATTGAACGGTTGGCGTTGATTCTCTTCTCACTTCTAATAAATTTAAATAGTTTATTTTTTATTTCTTTTGATTTTGATTTGAGAAAGAAGAGAAGGTTTGATGAGTATTTATGGACGCGAACTAATGGAAGGAAGCGGCAAGGAAGCATGAAGAGTTTTGAATATGTATTATAATTTATGGACCTGGTCTTTAATTTGTCCATATGAACCAAGTATTTTATCATTTGAAATAATATATTCATTTAGGTAAACTAGTTTGTATTATTACAACTATATAGTGTATTAATAAGATTATAAGCAAGACAAAAATTATATTGACTCTTTGTTATCCAGATAATTGTTTTCATTTTAGGCATAATTTATATTAATATACTTGATATTATGATTAATTTTATGTCTGATTATGTTACTAAACTAAACTATCATACAAAATACCATCACTAGGGTAGCATAGTGGTCATGATATTAACCTCATATATTCCTAGATGAGTGGTTCGAATCCCGCGTATAACATGATTGATTTAAAAATTTAGATAAGATATATGAGCCCATATAAATGAGAACAAACATCAAGCGGTCGTTTGTCCATATGAAAAAAAAAAAATTTATATATATATATATAGAGCCGAATGACCCGAACCCGACTCGACTCATTCATTTGCCACCTCTAATCTTTAGGAAGAATTTCATTCTGAAGGGTGTGATAAAAAAATTTAGATATTTTGGAGATCTAACTGTAAAATTGTGGTTCATGGAATTAGAATTTATATACCTGGATTCAGTCAGGACTCGGGATTCCTGGAAAGAATCAATCACATGTTGATTGCTTTCCAATTCTCTTTTTTCCTTTCTTTATGCACAATTCAATAAGTGGACAATACAGCATTGCTCTTCTTAATTTTACACTACACCCCTACAAAATATTTTAATTTAAATTTGGAAATGAAATTTGGGCTGCAAAAACTTTATTTGTCACGTGTTGTATAATACACTACTTGTAATATATAATTATTTGTGTAAATAACAAAATTGTTATGTACTTCATAAAACAATATATTAATGAGTTATATAAATTATGTATAAATTATATATTTATGCAACTATTAAATATATCATTTCGGAAAGGTCTCAAGTTTAAGTCCCGATAAATGCAATCTTACGAAACAGATATTTAGCAATATCTACCAGCATTCCAATTGTGGGTTTGATCTCAAAAAAAAAAAAAATATTAACTGATAAGATCGAGTATAATATTAGTGAAAAATTATTTTAATAGATAATATATAATTACATGATTAATTTATAGGATAACATATTTTGAAAAGAAATTATTAATCTTTTTGGCATCGAATCTTTTTTTTTAATTGTAGCCAACTTGGCTAGTAGGCTTCATTAAAATTGAAAAGTTGCTGCAATATATTATGAGTATAATTGAAAAGTTGCTAAAATTGAAAAGTTTGCAGAGAATCTATTAAACTCATTTTATTGTAGCAGATTATAATTATGAGTATAATCTTATAGATATAAATGTAATTTACAAAAAGTTATTAGCTTATAATATTTCTACCAAGTATACATTACAAAATATAAAAATAATTAAAATATATATTTTATATTAATATCGATCATTATTTCTTCAAGATGATCAAAATATCAATCCTCTCAAAGATAAACTCTCAAATAAGCAGTTTCTTATAGGTATAAATGCAGAAAACAACTTAATACTTGACATTTGGGTGATCATGTTAGTCGACTAGGAAGAGTGGAGAGACAAAATAACAGCCATTTCTTTTCTTGACAGAAATATCCTTCTTATCTATCATCTCTATTATCAAAAGATTGCAGATTTCCAGTAAATATTTATGTGTTTTGTTTATGTGAGAACAATTCCTCAGCTTTTTGGTATAATGGAGATCATGGAATTCTAAGGTAAAGAATTGAAGTTCTTAGCAAGTTTATCACGTTGTAATCCTCATTAATAAAATAAAATAATATGAGATGTCCTAAATTTGGTAAAGATTTACTCAAGTTGCATGAGATTTTTTTAAGGACATGAGCTGTCAAAAGTTGCAAAATTTAAAACTATTATTTGACTAATGTTTTTATTTTAGTATTTTGTTCAGCTTGTCTTCTGAATTGATCTGTGCTTATCCTTATCAGGAGAGGTAGCAACATGTATTTGATCGGCTTTGCTTTATTTGAAATTCAATGTTAGATTTATTTTAAGTAGGATCGCTTTAATTTCAAATCATTTCGAGTTCTAGTTAGTTGCAGTATAAAGCAGATGAGGTTATTCTTATTTAATTGAATATCTGAACTGAACTCAATTTTCAATTCTTATTGCAGTTATGACTTGAAGCAGGTTAAAATACTTCTAATTATAAATAAATTTGAAAGTCAAATATATGTATTTGATTTTATAATTAATAATAGGAAAATGTGCAAACACGACGGACTGTAGCACGACTGTAGCACAACTATAAATATACTTTTCTTTTCATTTTATATATTATTTTCTCATTTTATATAATGTTTTATCATTTAATATACTGTTATTTATTCTTTGTGTATTTTTTATTTTTTACTTTTATATATTATTTTTCCATTTTATATATATTATTTTCTCATTTTTATATATTGTTTTCGCTTTTTATTTATATAATGTTACTAGAAAATAAATTATATATATTGTTATTAGAAAATAAATTATATATAATGCTATTGGATCGGTCGTGAACAGTCGTGCTACAGTACCATCGTGTTCTATCATATTTCTTAATTATAGTACATGCATGTATTTTTGATTTGTTGTATTCAATGTATTCAATATACATGGATCAACACATACATGTATTGTAATTAGAATAATTGATTTGATTGTGAGCAGCTAAATGTTTAATCATTTTTCTTAATATTATAAGGAATAAATGCATGATTAATCCATGCATTTTTTGGATTGAAATGTTGTCGTTATTAATCCTAGTATATAATTTCCCAACCTAATTGCTGCAATTACAGTGAGCCACGTCATCTAATCCCCCTAACCATCTGATTAATCACGCTACTAATCACAATGATTAATTTCCATCTTTAACCCTATCTCCTCAACTCTATTGCGCCTTTCCAAAAACAGCCCCTCATATACCCTCAATCGCACCCAAAACTCCTCTCACTCTATTGCGCCTTTCCAAAAACAGCCCCGAATATACCCTCTATCGCGCCCAAAACACCTCTCTCCTCTCTTACGAGTCACGGCCATTCATTGCCAGAAATGTCGCGAGAGATTGTTGTCCTCTCACTCTCACACCCGAAATCACTTCGAACGCGGTAGCAATGATCGATAATTTTCTCCCCACCCCCCTCTCTCTCACACACACACATGTAGAAGGCAGTGCAAAGCGCCGTAAGAATCCACGCTGTCACGGTCGATTCTACCATTTTCTGGCCTCAAACAGAATCAGTCTGAAGACCTCTCTGTTCTAAGTCCCCGTTGATGCGCCTTATTCTGTACGCCAATGATAATAAAATGTATTTTTTTGGATTTCACCATTTTTTCATTTCCAATTAGGGTTTAACTGCTCAAATTTTTTTACTTTCAATTTGTATAATTGTCCACTGATATGGGTTTCTTTACGGTTCGTACGATTGAGTTTAATTAAGGTTTAATGGAGGTTTAAGTTGGACTAATTGAGATCAATTTAGGCGTCTCACTGGTTCAGGTTAGATATTATGTTAACAGTTTGTTAAAGGGCATTTCGTCAAAAAATGAGGTTCTAATTGCATGTCATTGTAAAAGATTAATTTTTATTTGAGTTTATTATGTTTGGTATTAAGTTTTGTTGATATTCTTGAGTTGAGTAATACTCTTCTTGTATCGTATCTTACTCTTCTATTCCTCTTTCAATTATTTTCTTCCGTACGTCATCAGTTGGTACAAGAGCAGGTTCAATGGCCGCCGCCGCCGTCACCACCCATCAGGTTCCATAAGCTGATGCGAAGGGTCGCTTGGTTGAAGAGATGAAAAGTCAGATACAACAACTCCGAGAGCACACTGCATCAATGGAGTTCGCTGATCGTCACCGCGAACGCCGACCGAGACACGGTATCCCGATCAGCAACTCTGGTCGAAGCCGCGACCGTCGATCGAGGCACAGATCTTCTAGCAGTTCCGATGACAACATCAATCCCTTCCACAATAATTGATCCGCCAATTCCAGTGATGAGTTCTCTCCTTCACCCCGCCGCCAACGGAGAGAGTACCACCATAAGTCTATTGATGTGAAAATAGATATCCCGATTTTTGAAGGACACATACGACCCGATGAGTTCGTTGATAGAAGGGCAGAGTCTCTCTATAAAACACATAATTCTTAAGTTGTAGAAGTAGTCTAATGCACGAAATATATATATATATATATATATATATATATATATATATATATATATATATATATATATATATATAGAGAGAGAGAGAGAGAGAGAGAGAGAGAGAGAGAGAGAGAGAGTTTTGAGTTATTTTCGAAAAGTATTTCCGTACTCGTCTAGCCGAGTCCGGTTATTCTGTGCGTCTGCAGTTCGATGTGGATATGAGTAGAGGCCTTCTGCTTTGAAGACTAGCGAGTGATCAGTATCTTTACCCTAGGAGAAGCAAGGAGTTCGCTCTAGTCGAGATTCAGGAAGGAGAAGGTTGCACGTCAGAAAAATTTAGACCTACATCCGTTCTTCATCTCGCGGATCAGGAAGATCTGAGGTATAAATTTTAATAGTCAATCTCGTACTTTTATTCCCTTAATGATGATCCTAGGGCGGGTTTAACCTGTAGGTTCTGCTGCGTATGTAACCTACATGGTTACGGGTTTCTCAACAATCCCTATGTCCATGATCAGCAGAACATGATCATCCAGTCTGCGAATATACTAGTGTAGATATGTAGCTTCTTACCTGAAGTATGTTTATCTCTATAAACATCCCACTTATCACTAGGGACGGTTTAGAATGTCATTCGTTTGTTCACAGTTCTACTATCAGAATCACGTATTTCGATGACGTGAACCCGAAGTGTCATTCATGGTCGATCTAATATATGTAAATATATTAGTCACCCATACACTCAATAATATATGAACTAAATAAACATGTTTCTCATAATCTAATCGCTACTCCAACACTTTGGCCTAGGGCATAATTCCTTCAATAACGAGCTCGAAAAGATGTGTTTTTATGGCGTACTTGATGCCATGAAGAATTATCTAGTGTTCATTCGTGTGAGCTGACAAGAGACAAAAAAATAAATGTAATAAATTAAGTTATTTAGGTCTCGTTTGGTTTCGTTGTCGTTTTCTGTTTTCTATTTTTTTTTCCAGAAAAAAAATAGAATGTGTTTGGCAAAATGGCTATCCATTTTTTTCTGTTCAAATGACAAAAAAATAAACAAAATTTTGAAAATAAGAAAAAACTATTTCTTCTTTTCTGTTTTTCATTGCCAAAGCTATAAATATCCGAAACCACACGAAAATAATATTTATGGTAGCACTAAAATAGAATATTGACCTTGAAATATTGTATTGCGCTAAAAATGGCAAGTTGGCGTAAATAGTACATTCACATTAAAAATGAATTTTGACCGTAAAACTTTATAACCACTAAAAAAGGTAAGTTGACACTAATTAAAAGTATTGACACTGAAACTTTATATTGCAGTAAAAGCAGTAAGTTAATATTGAAAATAAAATAATGATATCGAAAAAAGGTTTATTAATACTAAAATCTTTATATTTACACTAAAATGGTATATTGACACTAAAAATGATATATGCCAATATTAAAATGATATATTAATATTTTTTAATACTAAAAATGATATATTGGCATTAAAAATGTTCTATTGATACTAAAAATAGTATTTTGATACCCTAAAAGTAATATATTTTCACTCAAAATAGTATATTGACACGAGAAAATGATATATTGATATTGTAAACGGTATATTAACACCGAATACTCAATATATTGGCATAAACAATAATATATTAACCCTAAAAATGATTATTGAAAATAAGGATATTAATACTCAATAATGATAAATCAACATTATAAATGGTATATTAACACTAGAAATAATATATTGATACTAAAAACGGTACATTAACGCCGAAAATATTATGTTGATACTATAAACAACATATTGGCGTTGAAAATTTGATATATTATAAATATGCATTTTGATAAAATAATAATTAGAAAAACCTATTATTGGTTTTAAAAGCAAAAAACAGATTTTTTGAAAACAAAAACAGAAAAACAGAAAACAGATTTTTATTTTTAAAAAACGAAAAGATACCTAATGAGCCCTTAGATACTTAATTTTTAGTTATTCTAAGATTATTCCGTTGTAATACGATTTTTAGTGGGATATACGGCCGTTACATTTCGGGTCTAAGATGGATCTGGGGTGTAACAATTAGAGTTGCATAAGACGAATAAAAGGAAAGGTAAAAGGAAAGGCATTTCATCCAATATATAAAAAAAAAAGGAAACTAAGCCAAATTTAAAGAAATTGGTCTAATATAAAAATAAAAGGTAGGTTTAATTCATTCAACATGTCCATGTTATAAAAAAACAATGTAAAAAAGTTGGATAAGTTTTAAAAGAATAGGTTTATTTGAACAAGTATGGATTATAAAAGAAAACTAATACTAAGAAAATATTCCCGTCCCTATGTTTGATTTGACTTATAACAATGGATGAATGTGTTGTTACTCTCTATACTGAGTTGAAATTGAGTACTGTTATAAAATAAAGAACAAAAGGATAATAAAAGAGAGAATTAGAAGGAGAAAATTTCATTGAATTGTGGATTCAGAATACAATAGCTATTGCCCTCTTTATATAGTAGAGGGTGAGTGCTGGTCAAGAAATCTCTTGCCTGATTTAGAATAACAATAAAGAAAATAATCTAACCTAAATACAATAGAATATACAGTAATAAATATCCTGCCACAACTCCTTCCATTCTTACAAGTATTTCCTAATTTATCTTTTCTTAGGGGCCAAGTAATAGACATCCACATTAATTATATTCATAACGCTTCCCCTTGGATGTCCATATTTTATCTTTCATACGCATTAGAAGTTGCCTCATTAAAAACCTTATAAGGAAAACCTAGTAGGACAAAACCTTGACTAAGGGAAAAAGAGTGCATCGCGTATTATCATTATTTCTCATTATTTCATATATTAAATATGCCTCGTTAAAACCTTACTAAGTAAAACCCTATGGGCAAAAATCCTAGTGAAGGAAAAAGAGTGCATCATCATTCTATATATTACGCACAAAAGTTGCCTCGTTAAAAACCTTGCTATGAAAACCCATTGGGACAAAAATCATAGACAAGGGAAAAAGAGTGCAGTGCGTATTATTTCTCCCCCTCATATATGCAACAATATGTGAGATGACAAAGTTCAATCTCTGTAATATATGCTTAAGAAGAGATCTGCTGGATCATTATTTGAGGAGATTCGTTAAATATTCGTTTCACAATCATCATGCTCATGCATGAAAATAACTCAGCATCCTTTACTTCAATTGTCAATACATCAAATAAGTTATCTTGATGATCTTAATGGATGCGATTTCTCCACATTATATCATTGTAATAGATGGATTGTGAAACAATAACTCCTTCCGGAAATAATTTTCAATTTATGATTCAAGATAATATTTTATGCCTTAAAGAATTTAATCTTATTTTCTTTTAAATAATATGGTAGCATTTGGAGCTCTTCGAGAGTACCATAAGATTTTAAATCATCAATATATATATCAACATTCAAAAGGTAAATATATAGTTTCCTATACGTAATTTTGATCAATTACATAACATTCATTTAACAAACATTTGTTATAGCAATTTTATCACATATCTCAATATTGCATTAATTAGTACAAAGATCTTTGTAATTTAATAGATTAAATCTCTCGAGAGTTTGAAAGGCTTCAGGCATTCTAAATCCTTCAGGAGTTTTCATTAATATATTGCAATCAAATGAGATTTTATATATGGTTTATAATTTCATTAAAGGGGCAAGTGAAATATATATGAATTTTCAAAACGCTTAATGGATTTTAAATGGATATTATAGATGGAATGAATTGGAAAATATGGCATTCATGACAAGGGTCAAATCCTTTTTGAAAATTTTCAAATATTTTCATCATTTTCCAAAACCCTAAGTATTTTTTTCAAAAATTGCTTGAGAGCGCTTAGTTTTAAAAATCTTTTCCTCTTTAAAACCTTTTACTTTTTTTTATTATTATTTAAAACTCTTGCTTTTCTTTAAATCACACAAACTTTTATGTACTTACAAACAAAAAATGAAAGAAAAATAAGTTAAAAGTTAAAAATTTTATTGTTTTTATGAATTTTTTTTTCTTTTTTTTTTGAAAACAATTTTTATGAATTTTCACATTTTTACAACAAAACTTGGTTTTGCACAAAACCACCCCACCACACTTAAACATTTGTTTGTTCTCAAACAAAAAGTTCAAAAATGAGAAAATTTGTGGAAATTGAAAAAATTATTGGGGTTTTATGCAAAACCTCCCCCACCACACTTAAACTTTTGCGTAGCAAATGTTTTAGTGTGAAAGAGAAATTTTGTAAAAATAAGAAAATAAAATAAAGAAAGGAAAAATACGACCTGACATGACGAGTTGCTTCTCGCCAAGCGCTCCCGTTTTACGTCTCGAGCCCGACGCCTTTGTGTTAGCTTCTCTCGAACGGGTCGTAAACATGAACAAATCCTTGTAGGAGCTCACTTGGTGGTAAGAGATTCGGTCCGTGTTGCCTATCCTTGGTTTTGCAGATAGAAATGACTGGTCTTCCTGGTTTTGAAAGGAGTTTGAGGTCGATTTTCGTTGAGAGGGGCAATTCAATACCCAAATTTACTCCTTCTTGATTGGTTGGCAGGTCGATGTACATCTCACCGCTTATCTCAAAGTTGGTGTAATGTATGGTTTGACAAAACATGGGTTTTGGGGAAGTTTGTGGAATTTTCTCGAGGTTTCGGATGGTCGGTTCATCCAAATTTTCAACATTTGAGTCATGGTTTGACTCATCCTCGTCTTCGACCCATAGTTTCTCAAAAATATTTATAATATCTTTAACCAAATCTTGGGTATTGGTGGCACTCGACTCGTCGAAAGGTTTAACCAGTGAGTCATCACATGACTCGTATTTCCCATCGCTCGAAACCTTATAAAAGTCAACCATTGACTCCCCCTTTGATTCACGTTCCACATCACTTGAGTTTTCACAAAATACAATCCCTAAATCCCCATTTGACCCACATTCCCCATCAAAGAAATGTTCCTCCAACTCGAAATTGGCGTCCTCTTTTTCCTCAAGTTTCCCCCCTTTGAACATTTCCTTCTCCACATCACCTCGAAAACCATCAACCCCTAATTCTTCAAAAACCCTAGAACCCTCATCACAAAGAGATTCCCCAATTTCCATTTCTTCAAAGACCCTAGAACCCTCATCACAATGTCTAGCTTCATCACGACAAGGTTGGATATTAGAGTCTTGAATAATGGTATGAACTTTGTCCATGTCTTTCATGAGCGAGTTCGACATCTCTAAAAAGCGTTTCTCGAAGAGGTCCAGTTTATCAAGCCATTTGTCTTCAAAAGAGATTTGAGGTTGTTGATATTCTTGGTATGGAGCGTAGTACTCATTTTGGTGGAGGTGAAGTTGAGAGGAATGGGTTGGTGTGGCGGGCATGTACAGGTTTTGGAAGTTCATTTGAGTTTGAAAACCCCAAGGTTGGTTCAACATTTCATCCCTCGACTCCTGATTAGACGAGTGGTTGAACACCGCTCCTTGCCCGTAAGATTTCCCGTAGAGAGGTTGTGTTTTCTCGAAGGAGCTTTCACCATTGTGCCTTCGATAGCCGTCGTGTGGCCATCCCGTCCACGTTTGTCTTCCCGTCATTGAATCTCATTCACCTCTCGCCTTGCCAATCCATTGAAGATCTTGC
This sequence comes from Juncus inflexus, assembly GCA_024447665.1. Classification (NCBI taxonomy): domain Eukaryota; kingdom Viridiplantae; phylum Streptophyta; class Magnoliopsida; order Poales; family Juncaceae; genus Juncus; species Juncus inflexus. The sequence continues at coordinate 6,000,498 of JAJHPC010000007.1, read as the reverse complement.
GTCCTAATAACCTTTAAAAATAAGAGAGACAAAAATACTAGAGAAAATATGAGATGGGTTAGTTAAAAACTTGATGCAAGCCGCCTCCCCGGCAACTGCGCCATTTGTAAATCGGGTAAAATCGTCGTTGAATTTCACACAATTTAACAAAACAATTTATATTTCCCTATTAATCAATTACGAGTATGAGTGGTAATGAATTTAGGGGTCGAACACAAGGAGGTGTGGCCTCAAGAATTAACTAGTTTCAATGATTATTCTTTAGTGTAAAATCTTTTATTTCAAGGTTTATTAGGTAAATTTCCAAGTTTAAATTTTCTTTTCAGCCTTATCGTGAAAAATTCAGCACGTCATACTTTGGTGTTTTAATTCGTAACTAGACCAAATAAACTCCGAATCCAACTCACAAGATACCGTTGGAAACTAGAAAGAGAGATCTATATTGTGGTTCTTTACTGTTATTATTATTTTATTAAAGATTTTCGATTTATTTGTAATTCAGTCCAGAACTTATCTCAGATTCAAAAGCGGTTCAGCAGTAAATTCAGAAAATTATAGAAAAATCACCAAAATTTGAAAAATCCCAAAATTCATACAGAAATTCAATTATCACGTTTTGGATTATCTGTTAAAATTTAATAAAATTATGTTTTGTAGTTTGAGATTTATAATGAAAATTCAGATCTGGATCAGAAACTGGTTCTGACAGATCAGTACACACAAAAATTATAATATCTCCTAATCTGTCTTAACAACTACTATTTTAAAATTCATATTTAGATTCGAAACTTCAAATTACTTTGAATAGGACTATTTTTGGATTTTTATTATTTATTTTTATATTTTTTAAAATTCAGAAGAAAAGAAACAGTAAATTGGACAAAAGTTAAAAAAACAGAAAACTACAATTTTGGAAAATTAAAATCTCACAGATCACAGATCGGAATTGGGCAAAATTTGGGTTGAAAATTATCTACTAAATGCGAACTAAATTTTAAAAATATTTATTAAATTTTTCAGATCTGAATTAGACACGAAATTAAGAGAATAAGACTGAAAAAACAGAGATAAACAGCAGCAAGACAGAAACTGGATTAGGGTTTGATTTTTGGTTTAGAAATAGGGATTTTTAAGAGTATTTGATCAAGAATACCATCCTTAATCACTGAATATTCAATCTTCAAGATTTGTATAAAAAGTTTAAGTAAATTCAAGCTAGAAAAACTCAATTAATGGACCGAAAATTGGATCTAAACAAAAATCAGCCAACTCATATTCAAATCATAAAATTGAATCCAAAACTTCAATTAATCAATCAAAATTCTCAGCCAAGACCTTGAATGACTAATTGGTCATAATACACACGCAATTATAGGTCTAATTGATCTAATAAATTCCGCCAAATCAATCAAATCAACGATTTTCATTTTTAATAGTGATATATGAACAATTACACAAATCGGTCAAATTGATTCAAACTAAAGCAAGATTTCAAGTGATTCCTTCACAAATATCTATCCCTACACAGATCTACTCAATCATGATTAAACAAACACGATTCGATCTCAAATTCATCATTTTACACCAAAAATTCAGATTTGAAAAATTAGGAGAAAAATAAAGAATTTAAGGAGGATTTAATCAAACCACAATGAGAAATCCAAGCTAGGACCTTCCTTGAGTTGATTTGAAGCTCCAATTGCACCTCGATTCAAGCTAGAATCGACCGATTCGAATTTTCCCCAAATCAGCCCCAAATTGCACGATTTCACTCAAAAACGAAAATGAGAGCTCAAGAAGACTTGAAACTCATTAATGGAGATTGTAGAGGTTAGAAAAGATGAATGGAGAGTGGTGTATAAGTTAAGGAGAGTGGGAGAATGAGTGATTTTAGAGAATGGATGAAAGAGCGTGTTTTGATGGATTGAAATACGATTCTTTATATAGAGAGTTGAGGGATTTTTTGGGGCTTGTGATTGGCTTAGGAGGATCAGGGAACTGTACTGAAGATCTGGATCGAATTTCGTTGTATTCCGTTGAAAAATGAGGGAGAATTTCGAATTTAGTATTTGGCGGTTATTTTGAAATCTGGAATTTCGTCGAACGGTTTAGTGGCATCATTTCAAACTCAAATATCTCTCTCATTTCTTCATCATTTTTTGGTTTTCTTGGTATCCATGGAAAGAGGAAAGAGAGAAGAAGAGAATGGAATTAGTTTTACGTGAAACGGAGGTCTGTGGAGTGAGTTATGGACTTGAGAAGTTTCAGCTCGAATTGAGTTATTTCAACAAAAACAGAATTCAATTTCATTGAACACCGAGTTCAAACTCGATTATCTCACTTAATTCTTCATCATTTTTTGAGTTCTTTATATGGTTGGAAAGAGGGGAATGAGTAGAAGAGAATGGCGTTGGAATTATGACAAACCAAGATCTTTCCAGGAAATGGTGAGCTCGAGAATACTGCAGCTCGAAATTGGTATTTTTGGGCTGACAGGAGGTTTTCGTGTTTTGCGGCCAATTCTGGCCATTCCAGCGATGATGAATGATACGGTTGTGCTTGTCTTGTCAAGACGAGTCAAATGATGGTGAGTTTGTTCAATTCCGAGTATTTCAGAAAATCAGCGCTTTTGAGAGAGAAAGAGTTGACTGCGACTGCGACGGTTGACCATAATTTTGATGCGTCGTTTTTTTTTCCGCTATTCTTTCGCTGCTAGGTTTATTTTGAGGTGTACCGGTTAGGATCCATTTGATTGGAACATTACATTCCGATACGAAACGTCATGAAAAATATGGACGTTTCTTCTCTGTTTTGGGATCGAACGTGGTCGGTTTACGTATCGGTTCGGCTGAAGAAACGTCATGAGACAGTTGACGTTTTCATAACGTTTTGTGGTCCTTTCTTACTCGTTCCAATGTTTGGTCTTTTCCACCGACGTTGCTTATCGTTTAAGGTTAGAGAAGTATGTGTATGGGAAATGTGAGAGTTTTAGGGATAATTTGGCCATCATTGGCCCATTATTTGCGTTATGGTGCTTCTTTTGGAGTTGACTTTCGAATAAGTCCTCCAATCCTTCTTTTTATGGCCTTTTCGCCTGTAAAATAACACAAAAATGTATTAAGAGGTTTCAAATTATGTTTTATGAGTTATGAGTCTTTTTCATACATTTTATGTGAAATTCGATTGAATTTGAGATGATAAATACCCTAAAAATGTGTATAAAAATACACATTACAATTATGCAGGGCGATTTTACTTAACATATATGCCCGACTTTTATTTGTGACCCATTTTTGTGTGTTGCGGTGGAGCTACCGGAACAAATATTGCACATCCAAAATATTTCAAATAGTATTTACTTGGCTGCAGGCCACGAGGAAGTGACATTTGCGGATTCCGGAGAACTATTGGTGACAAGACGAGCTTTGACCGATAATCCAACTCTTGACGAAAGTTGGCTCCGTCGAAATATCTTTCACACATGTTGTACTTCTAATGGCAAGGTATCTTAAGTTACAATTGATAGTTGTAGTTGTGAGAATGTCGTTTCAACAAATATGGTTAATAAATTGCCTTAAAAAGTTGAACAACACCCCCAACCGTATAAATTAGCATGGCTTCAAAAGGATAATTCCATTAAAGTAGACAAAAGATGTTTAGTGAATTTTTCTATTGGGCCTAAATACCGAGATGAGGTCTGGTGTGACGTGGTACCTATGGATGCGTGCCACTTGGTTCTTGATAGACCTTGGGAGTATGACCGTAAAGTTGTTCATAACGGTGTTTCGAATACATATTCGTTTGACAAAGATGGGAAAAAAGTGACTCTCGGCCCATTAAAAGCCAAAGACCTATCCAAACTAGTACATAGAGAATAACATGTTCCTAACAAAGACCCAATTCAATAAATTTTGTGAAGAATACGAGTTTATTTTAGCCTTATTAGTAAAAGAAACTACATCTCACGACAACCTAGAAGTTCCAAAAAATCTTGAAGAGTTCCAAAATATAATGCCGGATGAAATACCTCCCGGACTTCCACCTATGAGAGATATATAACATTACATTGATCTCATCCCTGGTTCTCCCCTACCGAACAAAGCCACTTATTGCCTGAACCCTAAGGAAAATGAAAAACTCCAACGACATGTGTAGGATTTGTTACAAAAGGGTTATAGTGCGCGAAAGCATAACTCCATGCGTCGTACCGTCTTTGCTCATGCTAAAGAAGGATGGTTCATTTCGCATGTGTGTCGACAGTCATGCAATTAACAAGATTACAGTAAAGTATTGTTTTCTCATAACTCGACTCGATGACCTCCTCGACCAACTCCATGGTGCAACAATTTTCTTTAAAATCGATCTCCGAAGCGAATATCATCAAATCCGAGTGCGGCCAGGCGACGAGTGGAAGATTACGTTCAAAATACGCGATGGTCTCTATGAATGCATGGTGATACCATTCGGCCTTTTAAATGCTCTGAGTACCTTTATGAGACTAATGAGTTTTGTGTTTAAGTCATTTATTGACAGGTTCGTAGTTGTCTATTTTGACGATATTCTCATATATAGAAAGGATCCTGATGAGCATGTATGACATCTTCGCCGACTCTTCGAGGTGCTAGAAGAGCAAAAACTTTATGTCAACATGAAGAAATGTGAATTCATGACCTCAAGCTTGGTGTTTTAGGGGTACGTGGTGTCAGATGATGGAATTAAGGTTGATCCCGTGAAGGTCGAGGCAATTGTAAGTTGGTCAGTCCCGACAACTATCCATGACATACGAAGCTTCCATGACCTTACCTCGTTTTATCGATGTTTCATCCATAACTTCAGTACTATGATCGCTCCAATTACTGAGTGTTTGAAGGGTGGTATGTTCAAGTGGACATATGAAGTTCAAAAGAGTTTTGAGTTAGTCATGGAGAAGATGACCCAAGCTCCTGTCCTCGTACTCCCATGCTTCGACAAGGTGTTCGAGCTTGAATGTGATGCATCTAAGATGGGTATAGGTATTGTTCTAAACCAAGAAGGACATCCCATTGCCTTCTTCAGCAAAAAACTTTCTGGATCATGCAAGAATTATTCGACATACGATAAGGAGTCCTACGCCATCATCCGAGCATTAACCCATTGGAGGCACTATCTTATCTCAAAGGAGTTTGTTTTTCACTTCGATCACAAAGCGCTGAATTACATCAACGGTCAACACAAACTTAAACCCCAACATACCAAGTGGGTTGATTTCCTACAAGAGTACACTTTCAACATCAAGCATAAGGCTGGCATTCTGAATTGAGTCGCGGATGCACTGAACCAACATCATTCCTCATCGTCTATAATGCAAGTGAATGTTATCGGTTTTGATGAAGTGAAAGAGCAGTACAAAGATGACGATTTTTTTGGTAAGACGTATGATGCTTGTTTGATAGAGTCTTATAAGGATTTTCTTATTCAAGACAGATTTCTTTTTCTTGAAAACAAACTTTGTATCCCAGAAGGTTCTCTTCGTTATGTTATTATTCAAGAGGCTCATGATAGAGGACTTAGTGGGCATTTCGGGTTAGATAAAACTTACGCGTTAATCAATGGATGATTTTTTTGGCAAAAAATGGTAAGAGAAGTGAATCATTATGTCTCAAGGTGTCGAATCTGTCACATTGCAAAAAACTGTTCACAAAATAGTGGCCTTTACACTTGGCTATCAGTACCTCAAGCTCCCTGGATGACGTTAGTCTCGACTTTGTATTAGGATTACCCCGGACGCAAAGAGCGAAAGACACTGTGATGGTTGTGGTCAATCGATTTTCAAAAATGGCGCATTATATTCCATGTGCTAAAATGATGGATGCAACCCATATCACTGATCTCTACTTTCGGGAGATTGTAAAACTCCACGGAATTCTGAAAATCATGACTTCTGATAGGGATCCGAAATTTGTCGGACATTTTTGGTGTACTCTTTGGCAAAAAAAATGGGTATGAAACTTGAGTTTAGTTCCACGCATCATCCTAAAACTGATGGTCAGACCGAGGTTGTAAACCGAAGCTTAGACAACCTTCTACGCAGTCTCGTCGTTAGTCATCTTCGACAATGGGATCAACAGAATATGAGTTATGAAAAAAGGGCTAACAGGCATCGCAAACAAGTAAGATTCAATGAGGGAGATTTGGTGTGGATACATCTCAGCAAGGATCGCTTCCCGTTGGGCTGATACGGAAAGCTCAAACCTCACGCTGACGGTGCTTTCAAGATCATCAAACGCATCAATGATAACACTTACAAAATTGAGCTGCCTGGAGATTATGGAGTCTCAGCAACTTTCAGTGTTAAAGATCTAACACCGTACTATGCAGATGAAGGGATCAACTCGAGGACGAGTTTACACGTAGCAGAAGCGTACGGTGCCCCTTAACCTGCCATAATTACAAATTAGGAAGGAGATTTCTTGGGAATAAGATTTCTTGGCAATGGGATTTCGTTATTACCATGTATTATTTTATTTCCTACTTTATCTTTTATATTAGGCAGTATGTATGGCAAATTTAGTAATAAGATAATTATTTCTTTTGGCAACCCCTCAAGTCTTACCTATATAAATGGTCTATTAAGTATTGTAAGAAACAACCAATCAATTATTAATAAAGCTATTATCTTTAGTTGAGTAATACTCCTCTAGTATTGTATCTTAGTCTTTTATTCCTCTTTCAATTATTTATTTTCATACGCCATCAGAAACGAACGTGTATGTGTTAGCTTCGTATATTTAGTTCCCATGCTTATAATGACATGATTTTTGAATTTTGCAATGTATATTTATTTGGTACAGATCTAAGTTCTTTGGAGAAGTCTGGTTGATGTAAGATTCAGTAAAGGATGGACAATTGAAAGGATTTGGCGATGTTCATTTGCTACAAAAGAATTTGCCCAAAAGGTTAATATAATAATATATTATCTAATATATAATGACATATAAATACTCTATTGCTTTAGTGATTAGGTAAACAAAATGAAATTTATTTATTGTAGGCCATTGAAATGAATAGATAGAAGTTATTTTGATGTGCAGCCGCCAAAGCTGACACCAAGAGTTTTCCCAGAAGTTGAGGATCAAGTTTGGTTAAAAACAATAGAACAATGTTAGGGGTTTTGGGCACACACTTAAGAGGTATTTTCTTTATTTTGTGGATTTTGAGATTCTTAATTATTTGTGGGTATTTTTGCTATATTTTTTCAGAAATTTAGAGAAGAGGAGAAAAAATTGTCAAATTAAGGGGCGATTGTACAAAAAAAATCATTCTTTATGCAGGGTATTATTTTTCTTTTTTTCTCTCTCTATTTATTAAAGTCTTGATCTCTAGATTTCAAATATTTAGTATTTAGAATACATTTCTAATGGAATTATTAAACTATTATTTTATATTTTTATTCTTGCATTTAGGCTGAGAGTTAGTTTTTCATTTTTTATTTCTTTCAAATTCGGGCTTCGTGCCGTCTGGCTTCAAAAGTAGAGGAAAAATGACTGGAGCTTTAGCATCAGAAAACTTTAAAATTGTAAGGTACTTTTTTTTTATTATGTTTTTTTTTCTAAAATTTGATATGAATCCCTTAGAATAGAATATTCTTAGCTTGAATTAAATTTATCCAAAAAAGTCCTACTTTATATAAAATACTTTTGACAAATTTCTGAATTTTTAATGTACATTTTTGCAGAGGTAATAGTGTTATAACTTATAAGGAAAAAAATTATTGGGTCAAATTTTGGGAGTAGATAGGAAAATTACAGATATGTCCAAAATATTTTTTTCCTTACAATTTCAGTTTTACCTACTTTTTTTGTTCTTCTGGTATTAATGAATAAATATTTTAATTTTGTGTAGGTTATTTTTATATTTGGGTCTAAAACTTCCATATTTGCAATTTATGAGTTGTTCTTCTTTAATTTGCTATTTGGTGCATGGTTTAATTACAATGTTGTTAGTATTTGGTTTGTTAAGATGTGCTCTATTTCTTCATTAGTATAATGTTAAAAACTTGTAACTTATCCTAATGAAGTTGATATTAATATTAGTTTATTTCATGCTTTTATTATTCCATTTTGGTATTATAGGCTGAAAATGTTAATTTTCTTATTTAAAATTCTAATTATTCAAAATAGTGTTCTATTATTCTTTATGTTTTTTGCAAAAATAACAACATAATTGAACAAATATTTGTTTGTTTATTGAAAAATTATATAATGGTTTAAATTTATATGGTTCTACTTTTCTTAAAAATATTTTATATCAAATCTAAGCAAAAAATAAAATTAACAAACCCTCAGCATAGCGCGGGTATTTTTCTAGTACTACTAATTGTGCATAGTACTTCATAGAATTGTACACGTTTAGTTATTGACTCAAGGACTAATCATAGATATTTTAATAAAGTATTAGAATCTAAAAGTTTAAATCAATAACCGTAGATATTATATATTTATCCTAATTTTGGCGGGACCACTTTCAGGAGAATAAGTCATGTCACTCATAAATTTGAGCCGTCCGATCAGATTCAGCTATTAAATATGCACCGTCCGATAGCAATCAAATACTCCACAGTTGAAATAAAAATTCTTTCTGAGCTAAACAAAACAAACAGAGCGAAGAAACCAAAGTTTCTCTCCCACTCTCTGCCTTCTTTCCCCACCTCTCTCTTTGACTCGGCTGGCTTTCGCCTGTCGCTTTCCATTCGTCTTCGCTCTATCTCAGCAATTTAGTGAAGGAGACTTTCATCTACACCTATTGAAAAAGTTGAGCTCTCTCTCTCTCTCTTGAGATTCCGAAATTGGGTGTGTAATTGGATCAATAATTGGGGAGGGGGGGATGAGGAATTTCTCGAAATTGGAGATACGGCTCACGAGATGAGATAAAGTAATATTTCGTGAAATCAGAATTTTTACAGTACTATAATTTGTTTCCTTCAATAGACATATCGAAAAGAGAGAGAAAGGTAGATAAATTTGTGATAAAGCAGATGGATGTACAAGGAAAATAATCTTCTACAAGTAAGAAACGTCTCAGGACTGATGATCTGATATATAAGTAATTTAAAATTGCATAGCATTTTATCCAAAATATACAAACAATAAAATTGTGATATATAATATTTCCACAAGCCCTCTCTCAGAAAATCAAATAACCAAGCTATTAGGCCCTTTTCACATAATTAAACAAATTTGAATTGCCCCCCAAAAAAGAAAATAACTATATGGATCGATAATTCATCTTGAAGTTTCAAAACTTCCATAAAAAGGCACAATTATGAACTCTTTACATAATTCAGCATTTATTATCATTATTCGGTCCGATGCGCTTGCGATTGAGTAAATTATCTTTCGTTGATATCATTCTACCAGATGTCCTCAAGCCCAACTTCTCTGCGTTTTATAAAATTCATAAAACAAAATTAAACAAATTTAGGGGTTGTTTTGTAATTTTCTTAAAACAAAAATTACCTCTACTTACCAAGCTCCTGGAAAAGCTATTCTTTCCACATGTCATGCCGACTCGAAAAAGAAAAAATGCACAAATAAACCCCAAATTATAAGTCTTAAAAATAATAATGAAAAATTTGCAAACAAACCCTGCATTATGTCTAAATTTAAAAAGTTAGGCCTCAAAATGAAAAATAGAGCAATCAGCCTTCAAATGGTATTAGTTGATTCTATTGAGTGTGCATTGAGGTTTTACTATATCATGCTTATAAATTTCTGAATTTGACATTTTTTTATGAATAAATATGTAATTTAAGTTGAGACTTATTAGGGTTGACATGGGATGATAGAGTCTTGAAGGAGCTATAGCCTTGATATATTTCTTGAATCACTAATCCTATAATATGTTTTGTGAAATTCAATATTTCCAATAAATAGGAATCATATTTTTTTTATTTGTGTTTTCATATAACAATAACATTTTTGCTAAATAAGATTTGTGCGTATGTTTCTCATTTTACATACTTTTTTTAATTTTTGAACCATTGTTAAGACTAGGAGGGGTATTTTGGGATATTTTTATTTTGAGTTTTATGTATAAAAATTGTCCGGTTCATAAGTTTTGTTGATTGATTTGTTGAAGGTTCGATGTAGACTTTTATCATTTCTTGAAGTCTCACCTCTCCAGCAAAGAGCCACAATGCAAATATGCCTTTGATCTCAGTTTGGCGATTTTTTTTATCTCAATTTGGTTATTTAGTACTCAAAAGTTAACTCATATTTATTTTCTGCCTTACTCCATCGAAATTTAAAGTGTATTTAAATTGGATTATTTATTGTCGTTAATATGTTTATTTTTTCAGATGAATAAGAAGAATACAATTGGAGGCTGATCATAAGTTCTTTCCGAGTTAGGGCCTGTAACATTCATTCCTGCATCATTCCTGTAACTCAAAAGGCTTCTTTGTGAGGGGATTTAGATTATACATCATTCCAGCATTACTGTTTATATCAAACAAACTTGCCCATGTTAGACCCAAGAGCACTTTTTTTGCTTTGTTCTTTTTATTTTATGTTAGAAAACTGAAATTCGAATTTTTATTTTATTTTATCTTGTTCTATTCTAATTTGTTGTGATGTAATCAAATAGTTTCCATATGATGTCATATATATCTTGTGCAACGCGCGAAGCTTTTGCTAGTTTTAAAAAAGCATGAGAATCAAAAAGTTTAAATCAATACTACATGTACTTGTTATGAATATAATTAATGTGGATGTCCCTTAATTGGCCCCTAAGAAAAGATAAATTAGGAAATATTTGTAAGAATGGAAGAAGTTGTGGCAGGATATTTATTACTGTATATTCTATTGTATTTAGGTTAGATTATTTCCTTTATTGTAATTCTAAATCAGGCAAGAGATTTCTTGACCAGCACTTACCCTCTACTATATAAAGAGGGCAGTGACTATTGTATTCTGAATCCACAATTCAATGAAATTCTCTCCTTCTAATTCTCTCTTTTATTATCCTTTTGTTCTTTATTTTATAACACGTTATCAGCACGACTCTACTATAAGTATTTGAAGTTCTAAATAACATAACTGAAACTCCGCTTCAGAAGGTACAATTTCAAATTTTTAATATTTCATTATATTATTTATTTTGGATTTCTTTTATTCGATTTTTTTCTTTTCTTGAAATTCGTTATTTTACGAGCTTCTTTTGAGCAACATATCTCTGCACCAGAAGTTGCAGATTCTCTTTATAGATCAATGCACCAGAAGTTGCTTGTTTAATTATTTTTATTTTGCAACCAGAAGTTGTGTGTTTATTTTTATTCACGCACCAGAAGTTACTTGTTTAAATTATTTTGTATGCACCAGAAGTTTCTTGTTTAATTATTTTTGCAACCAGAAGTTGCATTTTTATTTTTATTTACGCACCAGAAGTTGCTTGTTTAATTTTATTTACGCAACCAGGAGTTGCATGTTTATTTTTATTTATGCACCAGAAGCTGTAAGTATATTTATGCACCAGAAGCTGCAAGTATATTTATCTTTATTCTATGTACTTTTATTTTATGCACATTTACTTTTATGCACATTTACTTTTATGTACATTTATTTTCTGCACATTTATTTTTATGCAAATTTATTTTTATTTATGCACCTGTAGTTGTAATAATTTTTTTTTTCTTTGCACACAAGCTGCAAAATTTATTTTATGCACCAGAAGTTGCAAAATATAGCACCAGTAGTTGCAAGAATATAAATCAGAAATATTGTCTAAATCTCAAACATCAACTCTCAAATAATAATTCGAGAAAAGATGAAGAATATATATATTAAATAAAGATATTCCTTACGTTTTATTTTGCTCTTGAAGTAGCAACAAGATGAAAAGAGTTGTGAGATATATTGAAAACCAATATCATGTCTTATTGTGAATAAGCAAACTAATGAGTCGTAAAAGAAGAAATTATGAAATTTGTCTAAATAATTGCATTCAATTCCCAGAAGTGAATGTTGCAAAATAACAACACAAATGAGACCGATGTCAGAAACCATTACAAGAAAATCATACAAGACAATGAGAAGATACAACAAGATATAATTTATGACTGATTCTAAAATATTTTTTTTTAGATGTTTTATGAAAGAGCATTGGTTAAGTACATGTTGTACACCAAAATATTTTGTTGAATTTTATTAAGTCTCTTTAAAAAAAATGGTTAATTTTGTTTGTAATTAAAAACCATTTCAAGTAAGCTCTTAAATATTACAAGACATATATATTTATTCAATATATTTTATTTATTTGTGAAATCCAAAATGGATGATAAAGATATGTCCAAATAGACATTGAACGACTAAAATAATACTTAGAAATTGAAAGGCAAGTGTTAATACAATATCATGTATTATAAATGTAATTCAAGACTCCGAAGAGTTACTATTTTGTTCCCCGAATAAACAAAATCTATAATAGATAATGCTTTAAAATTGTGAATTACTATCATTGTTTCTTGTATATAAGAAAAATCATGAATTTTATACAATTGATTCTCGCATCATTCCCGAAGTGAATGTACCACATATATAAGTCGTGATTGTGAATGTGTATGTGGACATAAAAGAGGTCAACGTCGAAACTATACTTGCCATTGTGATGATTATATTCATAAAAACACACAAGAAAGTGGAAAGAGCACACAAAAGATAACTTTTAAATGATCTAAAAGTTTATGTGATTTTAAAGGACATTTGGTATATCCATGTGTATGCCCTAGAATCTTGTGGAGTTTTATTTAGCCGTCTTGAAGGCAAAGAGAAAATAATAATGTCGACGTTGGTTATCACGATAATGAAAATGTTGATAACCGATAATGATACCATCCACTTGGATCTAAAGTGCATTAGCAAGAACGAGTTAGAGAGAGAACCGAGTAAGAAAAATTTCTTTTATTCTATTTAATATTTTTATTATTATTATTATTATTATTATTATTATTATTATTATTATTATTATTATTATTATTATTATTATTATTATCATTATCATTATTTTTCTTTCTTTTGATACTACTAATATGAATCGAGTATGTATGGGCGCAATAAGAGTTATAAATATGTGTGCCTCATTGTAGTGGACAATATTTCGCATTTTAAGAAGCATTTTGAGAAATGTTCATGAAAGCAATATATATTAGAACAACATGCAGCTTTTCTATTGATTTGTATTATGAAGGACTAATACAATTAATTCATATTTATTAGTAAATCGAAGTTTATTGCCTTAAAACTTATTTATGATTTTGCATAATAGATTTGATCCAATTTGAAAAGTAATTTTATAATTTGACATGAACTTGAAGTTCACTAATTAGAAAAGCAACTTTATCATTAAACATGAACTAGAAGTTCAATAATTTGAGAAGTAATTTTATGATTTGACATTAACCAGAAGTTCACTAATTCGAATAGAAATTTCTTGTTTGGCATGAACCCAGAAGTCCACTAATCTCGGAGCAATGATGATGCAAATAATCACAGAGAATTCAAATATGCATCAATTAAAGAACCAGAAGATTCTTTTATCATGTGCTGCATGTTATCAAAGGAGAATTCATTGTTAGATATTACAAATCAGGGTTGGGAATGAATCACCCAATTTCCTTGAGCGTATTAATCGAAATATATGTGGCCCTATTACTCTTTCATGTGGACCATCTAGATATTTTATGATATTAATTGATACATCTATTAGATGGTCACATGTACATTTATTTAATCTCGAAATATTGTATTTGCGAGATTGCTTCCTCGAATATTCTAATTAAGATAATAATTTCTGGATCGTACTACTAAGAAAAATCGTCTTGATGATGATCAGTTGGCTACATCCCAAGTAATAATTGACTATTGTACGTTGATTTAGATTATAGTTGAGCATTGGCCCACAAACGCACTTAGAATGATCTAAGATCATATCTTGTTAAGCGAATATAATTAATCGTTGGCCCCTAATAATGAAATGAAAGCTCGTCTTTTGATTGAGGCCATGAAATGATATATGCTACATCACTAATTAGAGTAAAGCCAATATTAGTCACGATGGTGCTTTCGATGGACTCGTCTGGGTTGTTCGTAGCAGGAGTTTTTATGGTTTGTGTGTGTTGGTTTCGGTTCAACTGAGAATGGAATTCTCGATTGGTATTACGGGAAAATTCACTGTAGTTTACTCTTATTTCTTTCAATTGTTTCTCAATCCTTAATGCAAGTTTCAACACATCATTGTAGGAGTAACAGGATTGAAGTTGTACCATGTCTCTAATATCTTTACGGAGCCCTCGGAGATATCGCGCAATCATCTATTCTTCAGGTTCAGATACTCCACACTTCATCATAAGAAAATTGAATTCCTCTATATAGTCGTTAACGGTGCAATCATCCTGCTTCATATCTTGGAGTTGATAAAAGGCCCCCTGCAAGTAGCCGTCAGGTAAAAATTTCTTACGGAGTTCCCTTTTCATCTTCTCCCATGAGCGAATTTTCGCCTTGCCTTCTCTTACTCATCGTTATTTGACTTTCTCCTACCAGATTAAGGCATGCTTCGCTACTCGGATTGCCACAATCTTGACCTTCTCTTCTCAAAATGATATTAACAACACATGTTAATCCATTTTGAGCATGACCATGCATTTCCTTCAGTCCTAGTTCATCGGGGGGCCCAGAGATATCTCCCTCGTGACGAGAGGAACAAATCCCATCTTGGTCACTCACATTCCTCGTCATGATTCAGTGCATACCTAATGATGACCCTAATGATCATCCCGTTATGGATAATGTAAGATCATATTAAAGTACGCAGTTTCACATTCAGAAATTCATGGTGACCTATATTTATATGAGAATCACTAATGACATATATCATGCATATTCTCAAAGTGTGGTCAGTCCAGTACGTGCTCTCTAACACGCACCTATATTCCATACTTGACATCCCTATGTCCATGATCAGCAGAACATGATCATCCAGTCTGCATATATACATATCACTAGGGACGATTTAGAATGTCATTCGTTGGTTCACAGTTCTACTATCAGAATCACGTATTCTGATGACGTGAACCCAAAGTGTCATTCATGGTTAATCTAATATATATAAATATATTACTCACCCATACACTCATTCATATATGAACTGAATAAACGTGTTTCTCATAATCTAATCTCTAGTCCAACACTTTGACCTAGGGCATAATTCCTTCAGGGATGTCAAGTATGGAATATAAGTACGTGTTAGAAAAACACGCACTGGACTGTCCACACTATGAGAATATACATGGTATATGTCATTAGTGATTCTCATATGAATAGTGTGTTTGTTTCTACGACCAGAGGTCACCATGGATTCCTATATGTGGAACTGCATACTTTAATATGATCCTACGTCATCCGTAACGGGATGATCATTAGGGTCATCGTTAGGTATGCACTGAATCATTACGAGAAATGTGAGTGACCAAGATGGAATTTGTTCCTCTCATCAAGAGGGAGATACCTCCTGGCCCCCTGATGAACTAGGACTGAAGAAAATGCATGGCCATGCTCAAAATGGATAAACTTGTGTTGTTGAAATCATTTTGTATTTACTCAATCTAATTCTTGATCAAGAAAGAGACTTTGATTAAACTCAAGGATGACATACTTCCATGCATTGTGATCAAGACATATATCATAAAACAAAAGGAATAAACAAATGTCTATTCACATAGGTTTATGATCGCTGATCATTTCATTTAACATGGGTAGTCATGAATCAGTGTAGAGGTTACTCATGACTTACGTTCTTTGAAAGATCGTTGCCAGCGTTAAATGGAACCTACATGATCACACATAGAATGACGTCTAGTCGGGAAGGAAATACTCTTAAATGGTTATACATATGATGTATAAATAGGTGAAGGAAATAATCGATCATTGGATGATTGATATGGATGATTGTACAAAAATCAACACAGTTCCATTGCCAACAGAACTCAGCCAATTCTCGGCAGCCAAGTTTTCAGATTAGGAAACCCTATCCCGTTGGCAACGGAATTGGTCCGTTGGGAATGGAATAAGCGTTGGAATTAGGGTTTTAGTTATGGTAACTAAGTAATCATTCGCCTCCCTCTCTAGTATAAATAGAGGGGCAGTCCCCTTCTATTAGATATATATAACAGAGGCTCCAGGCTACCGTAATATATATATATATATATCAAATAGAGTTTTATGTCTTAGAACTTAGAAATCGATATAATTAGTATATTATTTTCTAAAATAATATATTGACATTATAAGAAACATAATAAGATAGTATAAAGTAATATATAATACTAGCACAATAGTGAAATCAATATGTGCATGATCATTCATTCATTATATGCAAGTTCAGGTCCTATTCTTTTTTAATCACTACATTCAAATTAGACATGCTTTAACTCCTTCTCCATCTAACAAAATCATAGCCCCCAAAGTTGTGACATTTTTATTTTAGTATGCTTATTATATTGAAGTAGTTGTATTTTTTTTTTGTAGTTTGACTAATTAGAACGATTATAATATCTAGTATAATTTCTTACTCAAAATTTTTTTCTTTAAAATCTATATTTATATACCAGTCTAGCAAAGTCTAGTTTTGAAATGATATATCGGACTACATATCAAAATATCCGTTTTAATGATCCGAAATGAGTCCGTATTCATATCCATATCCGTTTAATATCTGAACCGTATCCGGATCTATCCGTATTCGTATCCATATCAAAAAAAATATATGGATATGAATATGGTAAGAGCATTATCCGAACCGTATCATAACTGTTTACACCCCTACATATAGATCACTCAACTTTTAAAAAATGACCAAATAAATCAACCGGTTAATTGAAATTTGAGTGACCTATTTGATTATTTTGTAAAGTTGAGTGACATATAGGGTACAATTGAAAGTACAGTGATATATTTGATAATTTTTGAAAGTTCGTATAGGAGACAATTGAAAGTTGAGTGATATATTTGATTATTTTTGAAAGTTAAGTGACTTATAGTGAAATTACCCCAAAATTTAATACTAACATTGACTATAGTTACTGAGGCTCACCGCACCAACTTATAGCTAATCAACTTCACACTACAGTTCTTTGGCAACATCACGGGATTGAGAATCAATCACAGCAAATCATCCTTTACAGCAATTCAAATACCAGCTGATCAAGTAAGATCGATACAAAGACTGTTGTGGTGTAATAGTCAACAATTCCTAATTAAGTATCTCGGACTAATAGAAAAAAATCAGGGCAAGGATATCTGGCTGGTCCATGAAATTTCTTTTAATAGCAGGAAGGGTAACACTACTTAATGCAGTACTTTCAGCAACACCGTTATACTTTATGCAAGCATTCCTCCGACCTCAGGGAGTGATCAAAGAAATTGACAAAATGAGAAGAAACTTCCTATGGGGTGGCACAAACGAATACCAACGAGGGAAGCACCTGGCAAAGTGGGAATTTGCATGCACATCAAAGAAACATGGAGGACTGGGGGTAAAAGACCTCAAACTGCACAACAAAACCTTGCTAATGAAATGAATTTGGAAAATAAAGACAAACGAAACTGGTTTATAGCATTCCACTATCAAAAAATGTTACGGAACACAACATGAACCATCGAAGTACAACTTTAAAAGTTTCTTCATCAAAGACTTAGAAGCAACACTACCTCTGTTCAACAACAGAACCAAAATGCAACTAGGAAACGGAGAAAAGAACAAATTTTGGAAAGACCATTGGCATGATGGCATTCTTGCAAATAAACACAGGGGATTGTACCTAAGAGCGGTCAACAAAGACCTCACGGTGCAAGCTACATTGTCAGACCCATACGCAATTCAATGGGATAGACTACTCAGTTCTCACCTCCAAGCTGAATGGCGAGAACTGTTAGAAACAATCCCAATCAGCTCTCTCAATAATGAGGAAGGCCGATTAATTTGGCTTTCTTGCAAAATAAAAAAAAAATTTAGTACAATTGGCATATAATTTTTTTGTGGACAGAGGACACAAGAGAATGTTTGGCAAATTTTTATGGAATCTTAAGACATCACCACGAGACAAGTTCTTTGCTTGGCTAATGAGTAATGAAAAGCTCAACACAAGAGACAGACTTGTTTGAAAAGGATGCATCCAAATGGCTGAATGCACGTTATGCAACTCTTGCAACCACGAATGTCACACGCACCTTTTTGCTCAATGTACATACTCGCATGAACTATGGGTCAGAGTTTGCAATACTTTTGGCATCAACCCTCCTACAACTATACGATCCCCGGTAAAATTATACAACTGGATGTATAAAAGAATTGGCAAAATGCAAAAGAAGACCTGAGGAAGTATATGGAGCTCATGTTGCTGGGAAATTCAGAAGGAGCGCAACTCCAGAGTTTTCCACAATAGACAGAGTACGGAAGATTAAGTATTCTCGCTCATCAAAGAGAATGCAGAAGAGTGCATGAAAATAGTGGGCAAGACGCAAACCCGTCAAGGAGCCCCAGGCCAGACCGGAGACTCGGTTCTCGGCCAATTAGTCTAGGCCAGTTAGGGTGTAGACATTTTTAGAGTTATCTTGGGAACTCGCTAAATCCAAAGAAAAATGATTGTAAATAATTCATGTAACAACTATTTATTTAATGCAAAGTCTAAGTAGGCTATTGGCCTACAATTAAAAAAAAAAATATTAAGTTATTTCTCTTTACCTATTATTAAATTGTTGTGATCTTGTCTATCTAATATGAATAACATCACTTTGCACCTGCTATATTGTTTTAAAATTTTGTATTGATTTCCCTTGGTTTTCCTATAAAGCATTTACTCACACTTCCTTGAGAATTTTCCAACCCGCCCTTGCCTTTCTTCACTTTTGCCTCACACGCACCTTCATACATAAGGGCGTATTCATAAATTTCATTCAAATTGCGGGATTTGTGCACCTTCACAAAATTGCATAATTCGTCTCTAAGCCCCCCATAGAATGATTAAATAAAGATGCTCTCATTTAGGGTTGGGTTATCTTGAAGGACCCAATCCTTTCCATTCTCAAATTTCTCATTATACTCAATAACACTCCCCCTTTGGTAAATCCTTCTAAAATCTTCCATAGGCGACTTAATAAGAACTCTCCGAAATCGCCCATAAACTAACTCAATCAACCCTTCCTATGTAGGATTATCATACGTCATTTTGTACCCCCTATACCAATCTAACGCCTTTCCCTCGAAATGAATAATGGCCAACTTTGTCCGCTGATCCTCCAGAACCTTAATAACTCCACGTAATAGTTAGCCTTCATTACCCATTCCTCCGGATCAGTACTGTCAACATTAGGGTATCTCATCTTTGGCGTAAAGAATTTATTTCCTCCGTTTTGCTCGTGCATATTTGCTTCTCTTAATTCCGAAAACGTGTTTCCATAATTATGATCTGTGCTATTGTAATTAGGTATCATTTGAGAATTATTAGGGATGACTCGGTTGTTAATCGGAACAATTTGGTTGGGATTTTGAATTAGGTAGGGATTCATTTGGGAATTACCCCCTAAATTAGAATTAGGTAACCTGAATTGCAAAGGTCTAATAGTCCCAAATTGCACATTAGGAAAACTAATCGGATTAATTTGGGTATTTGTGGTCCTAATTAAGTGGTTTGGGTTTGTAACAGTACCAGTCTGAACTGGAAGAGTAACAACAACCTGAGACTTATTTCTAGAACCATCTCTTTCGTGAATCACAACGCCTCCACTAACTCTCTTCTCAGCTCCTTCGAGAAACACAACTCCAGCACCCCTCTTCTCAATTCGTGGAAAAGCCTCTCATTATTCCTCACTCTCAAACCAGTCCTCAACAAAGCCTTCATCTTCTCTGGTCAAGATCTGCTCCGCCGACCCTTTCATTCTCCGATCTACGACTCTACGGCTGCTCTCCGGCGCCGCTGACTCTCTTTCTCCCTCTTTCGATTGAGCCTGAGCCGCCATAATCTGAGGAAAACATCGACTGAATACTGGTGTGACGCTCTTCTCTTTTGGTTTCAAGCGAGGTAAGTCTCTTCCATTTGTTGTTGGCATTCATTTGTAGTCGATAGGTTTTCTGTGAGTTACGTTTGAAGATTTTCGACCAAGCTCCTCCAATCGTCCATCGATTAGGATCTGATTGAAGACATATTGGATCTCACTCGAACTTAGAGAGAAATCGAAATAGTGTGGGAATCCCCAGTCACAACTCAATCGATCTCTCTCTTGAGTTATTGAGTGTTGCTTGGTACCAATTGTCAAATACAAAATCTCACAAGCAACAATTTAATGAGAATTGGAGCCGAATAGATAGTAAAGAGTTCTAAGGTTTATATAGTCACCCCACTTTACATTCATATCCCTCTAATTATAACTATTACAAAAGAGTAAATAAAAAAGAATTGGATTTAAGTGTAATTTATCTATCTTGCATCTTCTCCAATAATCTTAGAAATGCACCCTCATTAACACATTTAGGCTTTCTTTGAACTCTAATTCTATATAGTATTAATGCTTAATATGGGGAGAGTGGATGTGGAGCTGACACGTGTCCATCATCTATTTTTTTTTTGGTGGTATTTTTTCTATAATTTTTTGTGTAATGAGTCAACAAAAAAGCAAGGTTTAGCTCAATTTTAACCCATCTCAACTCTTTTAGTACCAAAGAAGTCCTACAAATAATCAAAAAGAAAAAAAATATGGCTCCACTAATTTGACAAAAATTTTATGATCATATTTGTGCAATATTTTGTATAACGGGTCATATCAATTAATTATTAGGGTCATATCAATTAATTATTAACTCATTATATTTTCTCTTTCTCAAAAATCTCATAGAAAATCACAAAATATTACCTCATATCTTTGCAATTATTATAAGAAGACCCTTAAATAAAAATAATCACAATCTTAATATTTTCACTCATTTTTCAAATATATTATTACCTTTCATAATTAATTTTTATGTAGATATTTATTTTGTAAAATATATTTAATGTAATTACTATTTTTTCATTTGAGAAAATTAATTATTATAGTATCTATGAGTAAATATTGCTAATTGTATTTTTGTAGTTTCTAGAATTAACTTTTTGTGCAACTATTATTTTTCAATTTTTTTTTACTTGGTAACTAAAAAATTTGGAAATAATTTTTCATTTTTTTTATTTTTTATTTTTTCAAAAAATTATTTATTAGTATATGATATTATTCTTGCTTCTTTTAAAGTTGGATGAGTGGAGGAAGGATGAGAAACCAATACATGTCTCTCAAGTAGATAAGATTTTTTTTTTTATATTTATTGGATTTTCGTAGCAAATAACATTACCCAAGATATAATGCGGGTCATTCCAAGTTAACATGTCAATTCGGTACATAACTATAATCATATAAAAAAATTAACTGCAGACCCCACATAAAATTTTCATACTCTCAGGCAAGCTCAGAAAGTCATTCAATACACATTTGAGCTCATTCGTACTAAGTCTATAATTGTTGACTGTAGGTGGAATAAGGTAAGTATATAAAATGCTTTCATATATTATATCAAGTTATGGTAGGACTAAAATTTGCACATCAAACCGGAAAAAATAGATGTGAGAACTGAAAGTTTACAATGGGCTGAGTCTGAGTGAGCTGCGAAGTTTTAATCTACCCTTTCCAAATTAGAAAATTATTGTGTATGGTCTAATAAATGGGTATGATATAGGATAAACAAATTATATGTGTATCCTATCCTCCAAAATATAAAAAATATATAATTTTCGTCGTTACTCAAATGAGAAAATTAGTCATTGCTAATTATCAAATATTATGCTCAGAATACAATATAAGACAACTATTCTGGATATCCTTATAATTCACTAAAATTATGTATAGTCATGCAATGTGAATTTGGTGTGTACTCCAACAAATCTCGAATTTTTGTTTTCTAATAATATTTTCGTCTACCAAAATGACATTCGCACATTTAAAAAATAAAATAAAATGGCATTCGCATATGACACAATGAAATTAAACTTTTTATTTAATTTTTTTTCATCAACCGATTAAACTGTATAATAAATATTGTGCATACCATAATAAATTTTAAAATTATACATTTAATGGATATTTTATGTTACTATTAATATTAGAAATTGCAAACTTTCAGTGCACGGTCCGTAAGCAGCAACGCGAGGATACTAGTTTTCTCTAAACTTAAATCTAATTTTTAGGACTTCATTTGATTTATCAAGTCTTTTGACAGACAGCTCCGCCTCCTCCTCACAGGACAGCTCTGCCGCCTCTTGCTTCATCTCACCTCTCGACAGCTCCGCCTCCTTCTCACAGGACTGTCTCTCCGAAGCTCCGCCCCAAAAGTTCGTTTTCTCTTACCCAGTCTCTAGTTTTCTCCCAATCTTCTCCCGTTTCATAGTTTTCATTGATATTGGGTGGAAATTGATTGATTTAGGGTTTGACATTGACTGAATTAGAATTTGTGTTGAGTGAATATGGGATTACTTTCAACAAATGATTCAATTGAATTGCTCTATCAAGAGTAGAGACTTTCTGATAGAATAAGACTTGTGGAGGAAATAAATAAGAGCGATGGCAAGTTGTAACAAAAAAAAAAAGCTTCTGACATTTCCCCAAATATAGCTGTAGCAAATGCATATCTTTCTGTCAGTCCATTTTTCGCTACTTTTTTAATTAATATTTTTAATTAACTAATTGGTGCTTGACTTGATATTAGTGGGCTTAATTTTGTGCTTGTCTTGATAATTCACTATTTTGATGCTTCACTAGCATTGTGTTAGGTTTAGAGATGCGACTATTTGGGCAATTTCATTCACTTATTTGACCATGTGTTAAATTGTAGTTACAACTAATATGATTTTCATAGTTGTAAGAACCAATTTATTGCAGTTACAATTATTTATTATTTATTTGCATTATAATTTTTACAGATAATGTAGAGATAGATTTATGGAATTTGAGCACTTGTAGCAAGATATAGAACCTAAACCAGTAAGTTTATTGGTCTTTAATTTTTACAACACATAAACCAGTTCAAGCCTTCAAGGAAGTCAAATTTACTTCTTTGATTTGTTATTAGATTGACCGAATTAAGTTTTGTATATAGTGAATTTTCATTGAACAGACAAGTACTCTTTCCTTCACCAAATAAACAGACAAGTACCTCTATACATAATCACAAAATATCTTGAAAAAATGGCATTTTGATACTTGTTTAATGGTGTGTCTTTTTGTTACATTATGTAGTTAGACAAGTGTACATGGCACAGATGATAAACAATTATTTGGGATAAGTGGAAGAAATTATCAAGCCAAATTTATATCAAGTTGCATGGAAATATTTTAATTATTTGGTATATATGTTTCATGAATTTACAAATTGCCTCAAATTTTTTTTTTGTAGTTGATCATGTAAGTTTTTTGTTTCTTTTTTTCCCAATAACAGTGGCTTGTGACCGCTCGCAAATTGTTTGTAATCAAGGCTCGTGACTCAAAACAGTAAATCTTTGAACTGGTACCAAAAAAGAAGCATTGGAACCCATTGTAAGAATGTGAATTTGTCGTTTTTAATTTGCAACTTAACAAAGATATTTATAAGTCCCCTAATTCATTAACAAAGTGTATATGTGGAATATGAGTTTAGGGTGTCGAACACAAGGAGTCAAGGCCTTAAATTATTTTACTTTTAATCTCGTGTTTATTAAGTGTAAGTTGATGGTCAAGGTATTGTTGTTTTTAATAGAAAAATGTAAGAGAAAATAATAGAAATGAATTTTATTTTTAAAAGTTCAAAAGAGAAAAAGTAGGGAAAATGTCGACTATTCATATGACATGTTAATATTTATCACAATAGGAAGCAATTTATTACTAAGATTTAAAAGCAAGGATTGATCAATTTATTTCTACTAATTAATCAACAAATAACTCAAGTATTAATTTTTACTTAAAAACTTCTATTTTTAAGTATTACAAACACCCGATTTAAATCCTTATTTAAATAAAGGAACAACCTTTCCAAGTTATTATTACTCAAACAAATCACAATACTTCTCACAAATATTTCAAATTAAATCGTTCTTCCAAACAACTTAACCTAAGATTTAATGAATCAGTGTCAAAATTTAGTCTTTCAAATATCATAATAAATGTAACTTTTTACTTAAGTTTTATTAACATATGTCACATGAAAATTCCTTCCCTACTATGAATTTACTCACTCATGTCCACAAATATCAAATTTACAAGTCCTTGTATCATAATATTCAACCAAGAAAAGAAAGAAAATAAAAGAAATAAAGAGAAGATAAATCAAACCCTAAAGATGACAATCGTTCTCGAATTTTTCATCATTCATGGTGGATCTTGCACTTCCTCCTTCTAGAGTTGGTGTTCTCTTCTTTGAAAATCTCCCTCTTTTTTCTACTCTCAAGAATTTAAGTTTGAAGTTTTGTGGATATTATTGGTGGAAAAGAAAAGAAATGAGAATGGTGGAAAATGAAAGGAGAAATGGGTGTGTAAAATTGGATATGAGAATGGATGTATATATAGATAGATTTGGCTTAGAAAATATTTCGAAATAGGGTTGTGCGACTAAAAATTAAGCTTGATCCGGATTCTGTTTTGGGTAGTAATTTGGGGGGGATTTAGCATCTTTTGCCTTCATTTCCATTCAAATTCTGCTTGGGTGCACTATTGGGAGTTCTATAAGATTTTCAATTTTCAGGAAGAGGAGCGACACGTGTCGCATCATGATTGGGAAGAAGAGAACCTCGCATTGGCTGAGCAGACAGGTGGCCACGCGTCACCTTGTTACTGGCCAATTTCAAACCTGGTACTGACCCGTTGCAGATTGCTGCAGAAAATAGGTTGAATTCGCCTCCATTTTTTCTCACTTGACAGTTCAATTTTGCTATAAACGTGTGTTATATAAGCAATGGAGATATCCATTATTTCATTAACCAGAGAAAAAATGGGCTGCAGTTTGGGGAACGCGTATTGCTACGTGTCGCGTGGTGAATGGGGGAATTGAGAATCTCGTACTGAACGATCGAATTTCTCTACGTCGCGTTATCTGATGCATCGCGCCACGTGTCACGTCGTGAATGGGCCAATGATTCCGAGGTTCAGAAACCGCAGAAATCGCGTGAAATAATTCCTTCATTTATATCTAATGGAGAGTCCATTACTTCCCAATTCATTTGTTAATAGGGAAAAAAGGAGGCATCCATTGATTAAATAAATGGAGAGGAAATTACTGTCTGTGGAAAGTCCAACGCGTTTTGCCACGCAATGCTCTTTAGATCGCAGATTACTAAAGGTATCTGCCACGTGTCATGCTCTAATTGGTTAAAAGGAAATTTGACCTAGTCAAAGTTTGACTTTGACTAAGGTTGGCCAAATCTTGTATCGCATTTTCTGGAAGTTCTAGAAGGTCTTTTTGCGCAAAATTTATACCGTTGGATTCGTCTCGTTGAGCTCTTCGATTTGGTACCCAGTTTGACCCCTTTTGAGATGACTTTTGTTCAACTGGGCGATTTCTCGGGGTTGACTTTTTTTTTTTGGTGGATTATGTCGGTTTTGGCTTGGATTATTGATGAGCTAGGGTTGTAAGAGAATTGGAGAGCCGTGTGTAGAGTTTTCGCGGAGATTTATCGAGAATTCAGCCATCCTTGGCCCAGGATTTGTAGATCAGGATTTTATTTGGAGTTAACTTTTCACCAAGTCATCCAAATATAACTTTCTTGCTCTTTTTACCTGAAAAATCACAAAAAAAGTGTATTAAGAGTTTCAAAAATATTTTTTATTAATTTTACACATTTTTTCAGCATTTTATGTGATTTAGTGGTCAATTTTATAGGATAAAAACCCTAAAAATGTGTATAAAAATACACATTACAAATCTCACCGCACTTAAACCAACCTTGCCCTCAAGCGTAAATTTAAATTAAGTTTTAGGATTTTTAGAATCAGTTTAAATTCATTTGAAAAGAGAATAAATTATTGCCATATTATTAGTCGATTATTATAATAATACACGAATGTCAGTGAATGTCCATTAATAATTTTAAAACCTCAAGTTCGTTTTAACTCGCCAATCTTTTATCCCAATTATCCGTTTTTCACAAAATAGTACCCTAAGAAAATATTTCTACTTTAGCCCCCTAAGTTTCGCAGAAAAGGTTCAGCTAAATTTCACTTCTCCGTTCGAAACAGATTGAAAGTTCACACACCCAATTTCCAAGCACAAAATTTGTGTCTAATGACACTAAAAATCATTTATTTCTTTATTAAGAAGTATATGCATATATATAATTTTTTTATTTTCTATTTTTTTCTATTTTTTTATTTTTTATTTTTTATTTTTTATTTTTTATTTTTTATTTTTTATTTTTTATTTTTTATTTATTTATTATTATTTTTTATTTTTATATTTAATAATCTGCTACCTTGGTCTTTGCCTCTCCGCGGCGGATCATATCCCTCTGGTCACTTCTAACATATTCGGATTCGAGGCCATGCAGCGGGCCCTTCCGCGTGAATACCAATGATTCATCGTCACCGATACCTAGCTACTTGGTACCATGCAAGTTGGATTGCCTGTAACCAAGCGTTAAGAACTATCTCTCGCGCCGTACACCCATGAGAGTCACAATAAGACTAGGTGTAGCAGATTATTTAAAAATTATATGAAAATAATACGTTTTTGCGCTAGAAAATGGGTGGTAGGTCTTCAACAAGTTTCAAAGGGCTGATAAAAATTAGACATTTCACGAGGCCACAGTTTGAAAAGTAGGGATAATTTCGAAAAATTTAAATACGGCACTAAAGGATGGAAACATTATATTTTGTCGTAAAATATTGGGGAGATGGACACATTATGTAATTTTTAAACCATTATGGGATTTATGTGGATAGAATAGATGGAATGAGGTGGAATGGAAAATATTATGGCAAATAATTTAACATGCTTTAAAATTTTTTAAAAATTATTCATCATTTTTCAAAACCCTATACTTTTCAAAAATTTGTTGCTTGAACGACTTGGTTTCAAAACTCTTCTTTTCCAAAACCTTTTTTTCACTTTTCTTTTAAAAGTCTTTTTATTTATTTTCAAATCTAAGCAAGATAGTGTATTTACAAAAATAACAACTTATTTACAAAAATAAGGAAAATGAAATAAAAACAAAAAATTTAATTTTGATGAGTTTTTTATGTTTTTGTATTTTGCAATTTTTCATTTGTTTTATGGACACAAAAAAGGTTACAAAACTTGGTTTTGCACAAAATCAGTATCACCACACTTAAACCACCCTCAAAAAGGTTCAAGGATTTTGTGCAAAACCACCCTCAAAAAGTTTAAGTGTAAATGAAGAAGCTTTGTGAAAAGAAAAATTAGAAATAATAAAGGAGAAATACGACCTGACATGACGAGTTACCTTCCTCCAAGTCTTGCTCATTAAACCACCGCACGTCATGATTTTCGTAAAATGCCTTCAAGTGGTGGCCATTGACTTTGAATGCAACCCCTCCTTCCCTAGCGATTTCAAACACTCCAAAGGGAAAAATGGTGGTTATAGTAAAATGGCCTGTCCATCGACTCTTCAACTTCCCGGGATGCAACCTCAACCGGGAGTTGAACAACAAAACTTTATCGCCAACCTTATACTCCCGTTTGCGAATAAGTTTGTCATGAGCGACGGTCAACTTTTTTTTGTAAATTCTCGAATTGTCATAGGTTTCAAGACAAAGTTTTTCCAATTTTTGAATTTGTATTTCCCTCAATTTCGCATCTTTTGGATAATCTTGATTGACTTTTTTGATTGCCCAAAAAGTTTTGTGTTCAATTTCTACCAGTAGATAATAACTTTTTCCATACATGAGTTTGAAAGGAGCCATTCCTATCGGTGTCTTATATGCGGTATAATAGGCCCATAATGCAACCTCAAGCCTTTGACTCAAATTCTTGCGAGAGGGATTAACCACTTTCTCAAGAATTATTTTAATTTCACATTTTGCCCTAAAAATTAAGATCTCCAATACCTATTGAATCCACCCTCTAACTTTCAACAAGACCCAAGAGCTGCTACTAAATGTGAATTCTCAACAGTACACACTACTAGCATCAAATAATAACTCATAACAAATGAAATATTATTTAAGTGAATAACAGGTTCAATATATCAAAATAATAGGTCTCACAAATCAAACACAACACACATTATGAGTTCATACTAAATAATTACCCCCCAATCATGTTTACAAATAAACAATAAAAAGAGAGTTTGAAAGTACAACCCATTAAAATGCGATTTGAAGAGGATTGAACTTGAATATTGTTGCCTTGCTTTCGACCTCCCCAATTCTGCCCTCCAACAGCCTCAATTCTGTCCCCAAAACCGATCTTGCACAGCCACAAAACTGCATAATTTAGCCCCCGTTTCACAGCCAATAACCAGCCTAATCTCAGCCTTGAAAGCCCTTTGAAACTGCCACAAAACAGCCTCAAACCAGCTCTAAAACCCCTCTTGCAAAGCACAATGATCTCAGTACCGATATATATTTTATAAGGCACACTAAATATTTAGTTCACTATGTTATATGCCAAGAAAATATAGGATGCTGATACTATGCCCCGTACAAATCCCCCATTGATTGATGAACTAGCAAGGTAATATTATTAATGGGTAAATTTCATCATAAATTACTTAACTTTAAAAAATGATCAAATAAGTCATTCAATTTTCAATTATCCCCTATAGATCGCTCAACTTTCAAAAAATATCAAATATGTCAATCAACTTTCAATTATCCTCTATAGGTCACTTAACTTTCAAAAATAATTAAATATGTCACTCAAATTTTAATTAACCGACCATCTATTTGGGTAACTTATAGAGTACAATTGAAAGTTGGGTGAGTTATTTGATAATTTTTCAAAATTTAGTTATCTTTACGAGACAATTGAAAGCTAAATGTCTTATTTAGTCATTTTTTAAAAGTTTAATAATTTAGGAAGAAATTTATCCATTATTAATTTATGGCAGGTGGTAAACGGACTGGGCCAATATTAATTTCCTATTAAAGGGCTTGAAAGTGGTAATCCGAATTTCTGTTTACCACATTGGGCATCCAACTGCCCAAAAAAGGACTCATGAATTATGGCTGAAATTTAACACATCAAGAAATAATTTAATATATATTGGGACCCGTTTAACACTTTGAATTCAAATTATTTTAAAATCATATGGTCAAAATTCCCAGCCCAAAAACTATTCCCACATCCAATCCTCCTCCCCGCGCGATTCACCTCTCCTACGAGTTCCAGATTACCGCCGCAGCGCCGTCGATGAGAAAGCGAGTCCAATAATGAAGCAGCTGTTATCTGATCCGAAGAATGAGCTGTGCGACTCAATCATACTGCTGTTTCTCTCAACTTCGAAAAACTGAAGGCAAGTTGTTCAATTTACTTAACTTTATTTTTTCCTCAAATTGCTTGTGTGATTGCTCAATTTTTCTATAATTTTTTTGTGATTTCCTTCCAGGGTCTCATACTGGTAAGGCTTTTTCAGATTTTTTTTTTATCAGTTTTATCAATTTTACAGGTTTCATATTTATGAATCGCTCACATTTTATGTGTTGGTTGTTCAGGATTTTTTTGTGCTAATTATTTGAACGCTTTACATGATTTCATATTTTATTTAGTATTTTTGGTTGCAGGGGATATTAGAAGTGCACGAAAAGGGATTGCGGACCTGAATCAATTAATGATTAATGTTGTTTCAGTTTTGATGATTAATAATTTAGGTTTCTGTGATTTCTCAATGGTTCAATTTTAAAATTGAAAATTTACTTTTATGATCTATTTTTATTATTTCTCTTAAGCACACCACATGTTCAATGTAATGTCAATGTATTCAGTGGGTTATAATTTATGTTTGTATTTAATTTTTTTTTCTTTAGTATTGGTTACATTTTGATTTTTCTTTTAGGTTTTGATTTCAATTTTGACTTTTTTATTTTTATTTTTATTTATTCAGTTTTGAGTTTTGTTATTTTTATATTTTTTTAATTAGTTTGATCTCATTTTTTATTTTTATTTTTTCAGTCCTTTGTTGTGTTTTTTCAGTTTGTGAAAATTAGTTATGATATTTGTAGTGTATGATTTGAAGTAAATGTTTTACAGTATATAACTTGTAAGACAATTTGTAATTGTCCTAGATGTAGTATGTAAATATGTAATGACAGTGTTAAATGAGTATATTGAAGCTTTAGGAAGTAAATATGGCAGATTTTTATTTACCAGTCAAAATGTAATTGAGCAAATATTTTGGTATGTAATAAAGTTATTTCTTCTTTTTAAGATGGTAAATATGTAAATTTTGATATGGAGTAAACGTGGATGAATATGGAATTGTGGTTTATAAGTTTTTTGGTATGCAACAAATCCTGCAATTTTCGTAATCAAACATTCCAATTGTTGAATTTGAGTTTATTTATATTTGTTTTACTTGTCATTTATATAATTAATCATGTCAAATATTAATTTACCATTCCGAATGCACTTATCATTGTACATGAACTACCATTAAAATGTTTGATTTACCATATAGATAATTTTCTTAAAGTTCATACAATTGACCACAATCCTTTCAATTGGTCATTTTGTCCATTTCATTTCTTAATTTAAATGATACATCGATATCTGCACAAGTTTGAAATGAGACTAATAAAATCTGAAAAAAGAAAAGAAATATGTCTATGGACTTGTTGAAAAAGCAAAAATAAAAATAAAAATAAAATATTGCACCTAAATCTTGGAAAAAAAGATATTTTTAAATATCTTGATAAAAAATATAAAGATTTTGGAAAAAAAAAAAAGATAATTTCAAAAATTTAACGAAAACCCCCCAAACACTGAAAAAATAAGATAAACGTGGAGATTTGAAAATTCTGTGAAAATAGAAAAATAATGCAGAAATCTGAATAAAAAAAGAATCGTATAAGTATCAAATATCAAACAAACATTGGAAATTGGTAAGAAAATTTAAAAAGGCTGATAAATCTAAAATAACACAACACATCTAAAAAATGATATATCTGAAAAATTGGAAAACTATATTTAATATGTGAATTTGGAATATTTGAAGAAAAAAATTCATTCAAACAAAAATATGAAATAGGTAGCACCTGATCTTTAAAAATGTGAAAAAATTGAAAAAAAAAAGAAAAAAAGAAAGAAAATGTTACACGTTGTAACTATGCAAAAACGTCTCGTGGTGTAATCACGTGTTAACAAAATAATTTATAAGTTCCCTAATTCATTCACAAAGTGTATAAGTGAAAATTGAGTTTAGGGTGTTGAACACAAGGAGGTATGACCTTAAATTTCAACTAATTAATCAAATATGAGATCTAGTATTTTAGTGTTTCAAGATTTAAGATGAGTTTGTTTTTGAAATAATAAAAGAAATTAAAAGAAAGAAGTAAGATTTATGATATTTGATTTTTTCAAATATTTAATTAAAGGTAGGGACTTGTACGATAATTTGATTAAGCATGTTATCATTAACTATCAAATATTTCCATTTAAATATTTGCAAAATAAATTCAAGTGCTTCAAGCTAAAAATACCCAATTAATGATTTAATTTAGATCTAAACACAAATCAGCTAATTCGAGATTCAAATACTAAATTCAACCAAAACTTTAATTAATTAAATAAACTTAACCAAATAAATATTTAATTCATTGGTAATAAAATATTTGCAATTAATAAATTTTAATCTAAACAACTTAGCCAAGTAATTTAATCAAATATTCAAAAGAAATGTTATATGACAACTTTCACAAATCTCCAAATCAAATCAATTAATACAAGGTTTCAAACAAATTTAAACAAATCATCACATCCCTATTAAAGATTTACTCACTCATGTTCATAAAAACTATATTTACACAGTACTTAAACATGCTACTCATTCGAAAGAAGAAGAAATAAGAAAAAATTAAGGAAAATAAAATCAAACTCCAAAGTGATGAGTCAAGCAAGAGCATCTCCTTCCTGATTTATTTCACCTCCCCTTCAACCATTTCTCAAGCTAGATCAACCGTCTTTCTCCTTGTTAAAATTCAACCTCTTTTTTTATTCTCTAAAATTAGGGTTTTGAGTCAGGGTCATTAATGGTGGAAGAAGAAGAAGAAGAATATGAATGGTGTAGAAATGGTTGTGTAAAAATGGATGAGAGAATGGATAATGGTGTGTGAGAATGGATGTGATAATTGATGGATAAAGTGGTGTATTTTTATAGAGAGATTTGACCTAATTATAATTTAGAAATAAGGTTGTGGGACTAAAATAAAGGCTTGTTTCGGATTCTGTTTTGGGTAGTAATTTGGAATTTTTTTTAACATCTCTCCCTTTATTTTCTTATTCAAAATCTGCATTGAATCAGTATGGTGCAATTTCTTGGGTCATTTATCAGTTTCCTTACAATCAACAGAACGCACACGTGTCGTTCTCTGATTGTCCCACACTAAATCCTCAAATCTAAATTCAGCCACTCAGACCTTGCCACGTGCCGCTAGCAAAGAATCTGAAGAAACACAAGGCTACGTATCATCACACCATTGGGGGACCATGAATTCTCAGACTAAATCGTGCAGGTGGCTGCAGAAAACGCGTTAACTTTTCTCTCCATTACTTCTCATTGATCGGTCCATTGCTTGTCTAAATCATATGTTAAAGAGAAAACGGAGGTTTCCATTACCCATGAAAAAGGAGGAAAGAAAATCACATCTAAAAATTAATCTGCTCAGCCACGTGTCACCATTTGATTGGGGGACGCAAGAATCTCGTACTGCACAAAAGTCAAAAATGCGTTTTCTGAACTCAGCGCTGAGTAAAATTCAGCAAATAGAAATTTGACACGTTTCAGTCAAGGTTCTTCCGTGGAAAATGCGTGCCACATGGAGAGAGACGATTGGCCCAAAAGAAACCTCGTACTGGCGCCTGATGATGCTGCAGAAATCGTGTTTCATAATTTCTCCGGTTTCTGGCACTGGATGGTCCACTACCTTTCTTTTGCGCGTGTTATTTTAGATGATCGTAGTAGTCCACACATCAAGATCTGGTTCGATTGCAGTATGTTGCACGGATGATGAAGTATCTCGGTACGAGAATGCCATGTTCCCCAATGAGGGCCCACCACCTGTCGAAACCACTAAGATAAACACAACATCCGCCACGTGTCATGTTCTTGACTGGTTGAAAAAGGAGTTTGACCAGGTCAAAGTTTGGCTTTGACCAAGGTTGACCAGATTTTGTATCGCATTTTTAGGGAGTTCTAAAAGATCTTTTTTCGCAAGATTTATACCGTTGGATTCGTATCATCGCGCTCTTCGATTTGGGATCTAGTTTGACCTCTTTTAGGATAGTTGACTTTTGGTCAACTGGGCGATTCCTCGGGTTTGACTTTTGTCTTTTTGTGGAATTTTTTGATTTTGACTGGGATAATTGGTTAGAGATAGGTTGTCGAAGGGTTGAGAAGTGTGTGTAGGGTTTTTGCGGAGATTTGTGGAGAATTCACCCATCCTTAGTTTATGATTGCTAGATCAGCCCTTTATTTGGAGTTGACTTTTCAGCCAAGTCCACCAAATTTTCCTTTCTTGGTCTTTTTACCTAAAAAATCACACAAAAGTTTATTAAGAGTTTTAAAATAATTTTTATTAATTTTAAACACTTTTCCAATATTTTATGTGACTACTGCAAAAAAGACTTTTAGTAACGCCACTTTAATAACGGTTTATAAGAAAACCGTTACTAAAAGAGGCCAATGGCAGTTTCGAAATTAATTTCTAAACTTTTCATATTCGCTGTAACTCAGAAACCAATGCGAAGTGAGACAAGAAAAGATTAAAAAGTTGGCAGGAATATTCTATAACGGTTTCTTCAAAGAACCGATGCAAAATCTATAACGGTTTATAGATGCAAATCTGTAATGATTCCATGAAGGAACCGATGCAAAATATCGTGTTCACCTTTGGTAACGGTATTTTTATAAAAATCGATGCAGATGCAGAATGTCCTGTTTAGATTTGGTTACGGTTTTGTTTTAAAAACCGATGCTAATATTTTAGGGTTACTTCCAGCGAATTGAAACAAATTAATTCATTGGCCGCTTCTCTTCTCCTCCAACCAGCGAAATAGAAGAGAAAGGAAGCTCTTTGTTATTTTCTTCTCCAACCAGCGCTGCTCGCCCTCTCCTCCTCCTCTCTCTTTCTAAGGTAATATTATATTCTCCAACCTCTGGTTAAAATAATTTTGGTCTCGGTACCCATTTGAGATTAATCCAACCCGTTCGAGATTAATCCAATAGGGTTTAATCTTGAATAGTCCCCGTTTTTGGGACTGCTCTTTGAATATTTTGCCTCATTTAGGATTTAGCACACATACGTTAACTGCAAAGTGATGTTTGAGAAGAATTCGGTAGTGTTTCTCCTATTGCTTCTACGGGTACGTACGCACAATGAAATGTGCGTTAGCGTACTCGGGGAGCTTAGGGGAAGTACTGCAGGATTTTTCTCAAATATCATATTGCAGCTAACGTATGTGTGCTAATGAGACAAAGTATTCAGAGAGTGGGTTAGGATTGTTGACCGACCCGTAGCCTTATAGTAAATCTGATCACATTAGCGCTATATAATTTATTTTTCTGTAGATGGATCGTAGTAGTTGGATGTATAGGATCAAGCGAGACACAATAGAATATCTGAGAGTCATTGATGAATTTCTGGAATATGCCATGGAAGATATGAGGCTGAGAGTGATGGTGTTATGCCCTAGGCCAAAGTGTTTGTGACCTAGATGATGGATTATAATAACAAACATAATATTTATTCTAAGATATTTCATATAATATGTGCGTATAAGTTATTTTAATAGAATTAAAATAGACCATGAATGTGCAATTCGGCTTTATGTCATCAAAGTGCGTGACTTTGATAGTAAAACTATAAAGTGTTATGAATGCTATTCTAAATCGTCCCTGGTTATTTATAGGATATTTGTGGAGACAAATATACTTGCAGATACATATAAATATATATTTATATACAAGCTATAAATGTACACCAGTATATTAGTTGACTGATGATTATATTTTACTGATCATGGATAAATAGTTATCAAGTCATTAACATAGGTATATGTTAGAGACCATATACTGGACTGACCCGCCATAAGAATGCTACATGTTTTACGTCATTAGCGATTCTTGTAACATAAAGTATTTATAGTCCTTTGACCTGAGATTGTCTCGGTTCCCAACATGAGTAATTTTATACTTTAATATAATTTAACACTGCCTTTAACCGGGTGGTCATAACGGTTATGATTAGGTATCCAATGAATCATGTAAAGGGATGAGTGCAATCAAGACGGGATTTGTTCCTCTCATAAATGAGAGAGATATCTGTAGGCCTCTTGATGAATTGAACTGAAGAAATGTATGGCCATACTCAAATGAATTAATAAGAGTTATTAATGTCACTTGTTCTTGTTGAGTTTAATTTGGGATCAAGAAATATTAATCGATTTATATAAGGATGGCATATTACATGCCTTATGATCGATATAGATATCGCGTGACAAAGGGACTAAATACATGATTGTTGATTAGGTAAATCGGATCACCGATATTCACTTAAATTGGGTAGTCATGATGGCTTGCTAGAGTCCGCTCATGATTTATAGACTGTCAAGTCTATTGCCAACATTAAGTGAACCTACAGGGTCACACACAAAGAACATACTGAAACGGGCGCAGAAAATCCTAACGACTTATATGATGAGTTGCATAAGAATGCCACAAAATATATTGTCATCTTATGTGATAAGATGTGATATATATATGTGTATAAAGACTATGAGCACAAAATATCATGTAATCTAGAAGAGTCTAGATGATGGCATATGGATAATGATGAGTGATGTCATACACATCTTTTAGTATGAAGAGACATGACTCTTCACCTCTATATAAGGACATAGAGGGCTCCAAATTCACAACACAACACATCATTCTCTCTCTCATTATTTCTCATTCTCTTTTGTGAGACAAAAGAGAGAAAATATACTTTCTAATTTGTATGACAATATTATGAAAGGGTGCTTTCTTTTTGTATGACAAAAATGAAAGAGTGCGATTATATGAGGGGAATTATATACATCTTTTGTGAGATAAAATAAGAAGAGTTTTCTTATGAAAGAGGAGAACAAGCTACTAGTATATATATTGTTCTTCTTCCCGTTTTAAGAACTTTGTTCGTGTGGATATCAGTAGAGGCGTTCGTACTTTCGGCGCTTGTGATCTATTCGGCCTAAGAAGATGAGAACGATTTGTTGAGAGTTTTGGTGGAGACCGATTGTGTGTGCGGTAGATGACTTCCGCACGATCCGACCTAGACGGCCTAAACGAACATAAAATCGGTTAGGACGGTAACCGGTTTAGAGGCGCATGGACAACACGCATGGTTTGAGCGTCACGGATTAAGCGTAATCCGAAAGGTATCTTTAAGATTTATTTCTTTGATTTAACCGATACGCACGGATCCTCGGATTGGTTTTGGACGAAATTTTTGGTTTTCCGCTGCGTTATGCACGTCTGAAACCCAACAATGGTATCAGAGCGACGTGCGTGTTTCGGTTAAATTGAGTCGGTATATATGTGATATATACTATTTAGATACCATCTATAATTTTGATTTATAATTATAAGGCTTGCATAAAGAGTATTCAAGTGTTGAATATTCTTAATAGAAAAGATGCGATTAATGGATATGATCCAAGAGTTGCATCCAAAGAATGCGACCAAAGGATGTGATCCAAAAGTTATGTCCAAGAGATGCGATCAAAAGATGCGATGAATAGATGTGATCCAGAAGTTGTGTCCGAAAGATGTCGTCAAGGGATACGATCCAAAGGTTGCATCCAATAGTTGCGACCAAGAAATATGATCCACAGGTCACGACCAAGGATTGCGTCTAAAAGGTGCGACCAAGGAAAGCGATCCAAAAGTTGAGTCCAAGAGTTACGATCAAAGGGTGCGACTAAAGGGTGTGGCCAACGGAAGCGATCCAAATGTCACGTCTATCAGGTTGCGACGAATGGGTGCAACCAAAAGGTGCGACTAACGGGTGTGACCAAGGGATGCGATTCAAATGTCACATCCAAAAGACACGACGAAAGGTTGCGACCAATGGATGCGACCAAAGGGTGCGACCAAAAGGTGCGACTAACGGGTGTGACCAAGGGATGCGATTCAAATGTCACATCCAAAAGACGCGACCAACGGGTGCGACTAAAGGGTGTGACCAACGGATGCGATCCAAATGTCACGTCCATAAGGTCGCGATGAATGGGTGCGACCAAAGGGTGTGACCAACGGATGCGATTCAAATGTCACGTCCATAAGGTTGCGACGAATGGGTGTGACCAAAGGGTGCGACCAAAGGGTGTGACTAAAGGGTGTGACCAATGGATATGATCCAAATATCACGTCCAATAGGTTGCGACTAACGGTTGCGACCAAGAGGTGTGACCAACGGGTGTAATCGACATGCGCAACTAAGAGGTACGACCAAAAAGGTGCAATCGCAAGAGTTGCGACCTCTTGAATAGTTGTGTCTTCATGAAAGGGTGCATACCATGAATTACCTTTTTGAAATGGTGCATGTGATGCATTATTTCATGAAAAGTTGCATGTGATGTATTGAATTCATGAAAAGATGCCTATGATGTATTAATGTGTAGAAAAATATGTGTTGACAAAGTTGACCAGGTGTTGACCATGTTGATCATGTTGACAGTTGACTGTTGACCCACTGTGTTGACTGTGGACTATGTTGACTGTTGATTGTATTGACTGTTAATTATTGACAGTTAACTACACTAAATTACCCCTTGATTGTTGACCATTAAATTGGTCAAAAGTTGATCATGACCTGGTCAAAATATTGACCATTGACTGTTGACCTTGTCAAATGTTGATCGTTGACCGAGTCAAATGTTGACCAAATCAAACATTGATTTTTGACCTGCCAAATGTTGACAATGATGACCGCGCCCCGAATTCGCATTCGTAAGCCTTATATATATATATACAATTTTTATAAATGGGTAAATAATCGAAACATAATAAGATTATGTTTATATTTGATATATTTGTTGATATGTGTTGACATAATGAGAGAGTTCATTAGGCATAACACATACATCATTGAGATGAAGGAGTTCATCGTCCATCATTAATACATCATTAAGATGACATGTTTATTTTAAACCACACATCATGGCAATGAAAGAGTTCATCGATTTCTATACATGAAGATAAGATTTCCAAATACAATCTAAGAAAAATTTTATGGAGATGAAACATATATTAGGAAATCTTTATGTTAGTTCATAAAGATCAAGGCCATGATATATCATTGTTATTATCTTTATTCTATTAGTACATGTGATGTTCTTTGAATATTGCATAATAACATATAATATTAAATAAAATCCCTCAAAATAATGTTAAGTCATGAAGAGCCTTCCATAAGTCTAAATCTCTCGATACTCTGATCGACCCTGCATAGGTCATGCCAAAGCTGGGTATGTAGGGACAAACTTAGGAGGAGAGAATGCGGGAAATGGGAGCCAACATAGGTCATGCTAAAGCTGAGTATGTTGGGTACTATTTTGTCGATGATTAGACATGGTTTGACTTAACTGGGCTATCAAGTCGGACTTGGGCTCGGGGCATACGATAGGATATATACGTCAGACATATGATGCTTATCCTATGTTGTTCAAGAGATGTATGAGATACAATTGGAATTATTCCTACCTCAATAAGTTAAGTTCTAGGCGATGAGCCAAAGCTCACTTAGGACTTCATTGAAATATGGATCTTTTCTCACTATCAAACTTTATGGATTGAAAGTTTCCGAATCAATGCGATTGAGGGTTATTGATTTGATAAAAAATAGTGGGAGCCATTATATGAAATATTTAAAGAATAATAGTCTTTGCATATTATTCAAATCGAATAGTATATCTATTTAT
The DNA here is from genome assembly GCA_024447665.1 of Juncus inflexus. Lineage (NCBI taxonomy): Eukaryota > Viridiplantae > Streptophyta > Magnoliopsida > Poales > Juncaceae > Juncus > Juncus inflexus. The sequence goes on along the minus strand of JAJHPC010000007.1, from coordinate 5,961,291 downwards.
GTCTCACAATAGGTCCTTGAGAAGGACATATAACATAAGATGCTAATAATCGTTAACATGAACATGGACAAGTGTTGTCAATAATGTTCTCATGCTTAAAAGGAACGCAAAAAGTACTCCCAAAGATAAGGGCAAGATGTTGCCGAGGCTTCGGCCTTAGGTAAGAAATTAGTATTTTTTGCAGTGAATCGGTTCATTGAAAGAAACCATAATTTCTCAAGAAGATATGAAAAAGGGAATGAAAGGATAGTGTGACTACCGCTTCAAGTATTTTTGTTATAGAAATTAACTTGTCTATTTCACATCATGTGTATTAGATACATGATGTGAATCACACATTTGTGAAAATGTGTTGACAAAGTTGTAGACTATTGAGTAAATATGATGTTAACATATGAATGACAAATGTAGCAAAAGTTGTTGTATTTTCTCAAGCAACTCATTTATTTACAGTGTCTTTTTGGACTTATCGCCGACATAAATAATTGTTATTTAATGTCGACAATAAATTTTGTATTATCTATAGTTCGAGTTTATCTATGAATGGTTATTAATTTATCATCGAGAATAATAATTTCACCATTCACAAATGTCAATTTTCTTTGGAAATGTTCCAACAGAAAAATTACCTTATGTGTTATATCGAATAAGATAATTATGAGTCTATCTATAACATTAATATTAAGAATTTAAATCTAGTATTGTCACTTTGTCTACTTAAATAAGATGAACATTTATTAAATCCATTAAGATGGATTTTCAAATTCATTTGATTTTGAATTATTTGAAACATGTGTAACTTATTTATTAGACAAGATGACATATACGTCTTTCACAAAGTAAGATGAAAGCAAGTTACTTATTGGCTCTCATACATAGTGATGTATGTTCATCAATGAGTGAAGGTGCTAGAGAAAACTACTTCATCGCTTTATTGAAACAATAAATTTGAAAATTTTGAAAAGTTCAAAAGTTACAAATAATGAAGTAGAGAATAAAACTTGGCTTCGAAAAATCAAAATTTCTTTGATGAGATCGAGGAGTCAAGAACCAAGTGTTTGATCATCATGATAACTATATCGAACTTTATTAGATATAGTTCGATTATGATGAGTCAAATATATCTTATATTTCTTTCGGGGTTACGCTCTTATTGCGTTCATATTGAATATAATTCCATCTAAAGAAGTTGTAAAAGACTCCATATGCGATATGGACTGGTAGGTGTATCATATTATCTTTTATCAAGACTTGAGGATATGATACTTAATTGAAGCATCATGCATCTAATCGGATTAGTGCTTATTGTGGAATATCCTAAGAAAAGTAAATGATATTACTTCTATAATTAATATGAGAACAAAGTGTTTGTTACTCGAAAATAATATCTCTTTGGAAGAAGTGTTTCCAAAAGAATTAGTAGGAGTAAATTTGAAAAGTTCAAATTCCACATACTGACAGTAATGCTCGGATGGAAATTAATTCAGATTTCAACTAGTGATTGGGTCTGCAATTAATCAACTAGACTCTCAAGATGTTGAAGAGTCTGAGTATATAACATAAGTGTATTCATGTAGATATATTAGAATTTATCGCAGGCCCGAAAAATATAGATTTTTCGTGTCTAATGATAAAAATTTCGTACTCATAGATGATGAGTCCACATTCTACTAATAGACTATGATGAGTCAAGGCTCTAATGGTTAGAGACTTTGAAAGTTGAGATGTAATCCATGTCAGACAATCAAGTTTGGAATTTGATTGATCCATCAGATGAAAACACGGTTTTAAAAGGAAGACCGACATGGATAATGTGCAAACATATAATGCATGATTTGTGATTAAGAGAAACTCATAGTATAGACTATGATAATATTTTTTCCATGTCATCATGCTTATGTATTTCAGAATTTTCTTGGGCATATGTTCATAGTATGACTATAAAAGATGCCAAGTGAATGTCAAGATGCTGTTTCTTAATAGAAACATATGAAAGTATGTATATGATACAACTTGAGAGTTTTGTCTATCCTAAAATTTTTGAAAAGAGTTTGCAAGTTTGATAAGAGGTATTTTTGCAGTCGTTTTACACTTGCCAAAAGAGATTTATAACCCTAGACTTAACTACAATATAGTAGACAATGGAAGCAGGGGTCGAACCACAGAGAGCTATTTAGACTAAATTAGGTGAAAAGTTTACTTCTGTAATGAAAAATGAACTCAACAAAAATAGAAAACTAAAATAAAGAGAAACCAAGACCGTAAATAAAACCAAACACGAGACCTAAAACAAGACACACAATTGGGGGGGTTGTTGATTGGTTGATTGCAACAAAATGAAAGTTACAAGTAAAGAGAAAACTTAGAGTAAAAATCAAGAGATGTGGTGATTTTGTGAATTGAGGCATAGTTTTGTGTAGTGAATTTGTGTGTAACTTTATCCTTGACTATAATAATGAATTTGGAATTAATCTCTTAAGTGTAGTAAGATAAGCTCTAACCGATAAATAACTCAAACAAAAAGATAGGGTTTTAGTTTAGATGAGCTTGTAAATAAAAACACTAACCTACTTGAATATCATAACCAATTCAGTAGAAATCATTGGTTATTTAAACAAATCAAAACCTCCTAAACAATGAGCTTGTTCAGAACTGTCTAGATCGTTATGAGTTATTAATATTGAAACTTCATTAATATTATTAATTAAAAATATTTAACAGTAGAAGAGCACTAAAGGGAAAGAGGCGCAAAAGCACAACATCCATCCGCACAGACTCGGATCGGCCGGGTACAAAGGCGTCAATTGGGACAACAATGAGGTCATTTTGTCGTCTTCGTCCTCGTCGGGAGTTAGTTCAGTTGTTGACTCTCGAAGCTGGGGATGGTTGAGGGCGAGAGCAAAGCCGACAGGCCGAGGGTTTTTTGACAGTCCCGAATCCGGTGACTAATGAGGTCCTCCAACGCGTGGTACGTGAATTAAGTTATTTCGATATAAATTTAAATATAAATTTAATTATATACCCTTTTGTAAAAACATTTGTCACAGGAATCAAAGGTTCAAGAAGCATCTCAAGGTTTATTTAAGTCGGACTGAAACAATGACATCTTGAGTGCTTCGATTGGGACACCCGAGCATCCTGGGAGGCTACGGGGGCACTCCACATTTGCCACCTTGTCAATGTTTACGGCAAAGGGCCAAGGAGAAAAACTAGTCATGCCGGTTGCATCACCCAGGCGGAATTGGATTACACCTTGAAGACTGCATTGGCCAAACAAGCGGAGGAATTCAATGAGACAATACGGATCATGATTGAAAAATTGAATTATGCCCCGCATTTAGAAACTTCGCCACAAGGATCTCGCCCCCTGACTAAGGTGAGCTCCATTCTAGTGTCGCCACGGCAACATCTCCAAGAAATCCAGGTTAAGATTTGTTCTATAAAAGCAAATTATATCATATTCAATTAATTTTATTTTCTAATGTGAAAACTTTTTTCCAGGGTCTCACTCTATGCAAACTTTGGGTACAAGAGGATGAGGGTCCGATTTTTGTAGCGCACGGGGGGTTATATCCGTCCGGTCTCGGCGTTGCAATTCACAACAACCCCCTTCTGCCCGATTAAGTTAGGGTTTGTATCAACAGCGTTCTCGAAGGCCTAGCTCACGTGTGCATTCCTTGTCCTGTGGACGATACGGAATACATAGGTCAATTAGTCGGAACGTATGTTGCATGGCCTGCATACTTAGTCGAGCTGCCCGATAAGGTATTTTTACTTTTCGCTACTTTATTAATATATACTAGTAAAAAATTTATTTCTACTCAATTTTTTAAATTGTAAACACAGTCCTTGACAGCGAAGAAACCGGCCGCCGTGAAGAAGAAACAATCCGATAAAGTGCAAAGTGCGTTGTCGGCTGTCAAACGGGACCCGATTCTTGACGAGGCAACGATGCGAGTACTTAATTCCAAATCTCAGTCGCTATACACGGTATTGATGAGCCAACCCTCCAACATCTTCAGTTTCGAGATCCAATTCGTTGAAGAGGTGTTCGGAATTCACGGCACTATCGTTTTGTTGATTTCCGACATCGTTGATCTCTTTAAGGATGATTGGCTCAACGTCTCGATTCTACAAATCTTCTGCATGTATGAATTTTCAATACTTTTGTCTTTATTAATATTTTATTTGCCAAGACCTTATGGGGATTTACCTGTAGGGTTTGTGAGCGTCTTTGCACGACATTCGACTAGCACAATTTTCTATTCCTCGATCCATATCGTTCCTCAGAAACGAACGTCAGATCCGATCTTAATGCGGTTGTCAGTTATCTGGGCGATGTTATGCTTGGTGTTGAAAATCTTGACAGTTTCATCTTTCTGCCTTATATTTCATAGTTAGAAGTTTTTTTACGAATAAATATTGTATTTATTTTTTCCGAATTTACCTAACTTTAAAATTTAATATGATTTGTAGGAACCATTGGATTCTTCTTGTTCTACAAATGTCGAAGTTCGTTGTTTACATCGTGAACCCGACAAAACAAAACATATCGGGGTTGCTTATTCAGAATGCACGAAACATGTAAGTACTTTAAAATATTACAACACCTAAATATATACTAATTAACACTATTTACTGACTTAATTTAATTATGTTCCAGAGCGATACGATGTTTTCGTATGGAAAAGAACCTGAAGGGCCAGAATAATTTAAAATATTTAAGGATTCAGGTATTTTCCTTATTTGGCCTCTTAATTTTTAATTCCGCGAATTATGGGTTTAGGGTTTAGGGGTAACTAATCATTTGTTTTATTTTTAAATTGTAGTGCCCACAACAACCAGGGGGACGCGAATGTGGTTATTATGTCATGAGGATAATGTATGACATAATTACAAACTACGGCCAGTAAGGCTCCGCTCTTCCAAAGGTATGAACAAAAAATTTACAAATTCATTCATATTTTCTTTTATTTTTAGATTTGCTCAACTTCTTACAAATTTTGATTTTCTTTTCTACGGTCGATCGGACCAGATGTGTATCCCGAGAAGGATATCGAGGAAGTGAAGGATATGGTTGTCGATTTCACAAAAGAAAATATTTGATTTTGTTATGAATAATATTTGTATATAATTTTTTTAGGAATAATATATATAGTGATGATATATTTAAGTGGATTTATTTGTATGCATGCTTGTTTTATAAACATTTTGGCTAGCAATGTGGGCTAGTCACAGAAAATCGGTTGTTTTAAAAAAAATTATATATGATTAGTAATTGTTATTAACAGAAAACTGATACTAAGTGCATTAATAAATTAAAATATAATTAAATTTAGCAACGGTTCTTTTATAAAACCGTTATTTTTTCGGGATTCTCTAAAGGTTCTTCATAAAGAACCGCTGCGAAGTTTATGTATTGTATATCGGTTATTATTTAAGAACCGATACGAAAGGTTATGTGTTTATGCGGATTCTGTAACGGTTCTTCTTAAAGAACCGCTGCAGAGTTACGTATTTTATATCAGTTAGTTTACAAGAACTGATACTAAAGGTTAATTTTTATATCGATTTCTCATTGTGAACCGTTGCGAAAGTTTGACCGCGTAAGATTTAGCAACGTGGATTTAATATCAGTTATTTAATATGTTTAGTAATATTGCTATAGGTAACGGTTCAAAACCGATATATAATAGATTTAAGAACCGTTATAGAATGCATTTTTTGTAGTAGTGTGATTTAAGGATGAAATTTATATGATAAAAACTCTAAAAATTGTATACAAATACACATTTCACATGTTCGTATTGAAGAAATAGAAAGACCAAAGAAATCCCAAAAGTCAATACGATAAAAAAATTTGAGAAATTTTGATAAATTCAAAAACTTCTAAATCGAGAAAAGTTAGAGAGAATAGTGAAACAAAATCACTATCTATTTGAAGGAGAAAATGAAAGACGATATAAAATCCACCAAAAAAATTGAATTTTTTTATAAATCCGAGAATATAAAGCAGATCTGAAAAGTGTATATGAATAAATATCTCAAAAATACTAAAAAAACGAATAAAAATTGTTTCTTATATTTGATGTGAAGATTTTTCTCTAAAAATAGGCGTTTATGCATTGGATGAATAAGGGCAAAGCAGGCAAGCCGTAAGAGAGAGCCAGAGTTGTAGGTGGTAAATGGAAAGAATATTAAAATAATTGGTTACATACGGTTTACCACATCATCATTCCTCATATTTTAGTATTTTATTGTCAGCGCATCAATATATTGAGGGGCAATATAAGGGAGCAAAGCATCTTTTTTCTAAAATATATTCCATCAGTTTTTAGGGAATGCATGAACTTTGGCCCCTAAATCATGTCAATATTTAAGCAAAAAACGCGGCAAGTACTTTACTCCAAAGATGCATCTTCATTCACGTAAAGAGAGCCAGGTTAGCTTTACGACTCACCCGCATCTTCATTCACGTAAAGAGAGCCAGATTAGCTTTATGACTCACCAGAATAAACTTTCTAATAATATTACAATGAATAGAAAGTGTATATGACATACCTGATTCCTGAACACCTCTACCCGTCGGCACTCCAATTAAAAACTTAAAAGAAACACGTTTAACGATAATTTCTCTGTTAACAGTAGTATGAGCATCATATATTCATGATTAAGACTTAGTTAAGAGCTGGATGCTGAAAAATCATTCAAGGTGCGGCAGATTGGCCTTCAAAGTGGTCGTCGATGAAAATAATGTAAAGACCTCACTATATACAGGCCATATTCCATGCTTCCATATTAAAAATATTTCATGAATTTAATTTATGAAATCATTTGATTCTTTCTCTTATTTATTTTTTAGCATTATGAAATATTTCACCATAAGTAGCTATATGTGTCCCGAATACTGCTCCCTACCCTTACGTGGAAAATCGGATGTGGAGCACGCTGCGTATTTGGGCCCTGTTTCTTGTATGGGCTTTGGGTGAGAAGCGATTAAATCGGCTTGGCTTGGTGTGGGGACAATTCGTGTTGAAATTTGATGACTGCTGAATTTGACGGGTCTAACACTACAACAAAATGATGTTTTTCGGATGGTACAGGCCGTCCGAAAAAGCTACCGTCCGGAATATTAGAAGTAATCCGGACGGCCGGTCGGGATTAATAAAGCCGTCCGGAATACTGTACTAATGCGGACGGTTTTAAAAACTTTCGGTCGGCATTTTATATAATCCGGACGTTTTTTGCCGTCCGTCATATTCAATTCGGACGGTTCAAAATAAATAAATAAAATACTGCGCCGACCCTTCTCTTCTTCTCCCTTCCCCCTCTCCTCACCTTTGCATTTCCCCTTATCTGGACAAAACCGAAAACCCCCCATTTTTTCTCCCTCTTTTCAAACAAAAAATAAACAAGGTTTAGATTGAGAGACGAAAAATGGAGCCGGCGGTGATATAAGAGTGGTGCGGCGGTGGTACAAGAGTGGTGTAGCCGTCCAAGGGCTCGGGGTTAAATCCGGCGGTGCTAGAGTTGAGGGTTGTTGCATGGTGGTTTGTGGACGGCGGTTCTAGTGGAGGCCGGCGGAACTTGGATCTTCTTTCTCAATCGATTCATTTCGTCAATTTAGCAAGGTAATTTGTTTATTTGAGCTCTAAAATATTAATAATTTGAGTGTAAAATTGAATGATATTTGCTTGGATGGTTTTATTTAAGTTTCAATTTATAAGTTTAAATTAGGAATAGATTTGGGTTTGTAAGGATTTATAAATTATTTTGAAATTAGAGTTATTAGGTTTATTAGGGTTTTGGTTAATAAAAGTAAGGATTAAGGGTTTAAAATAATTAGGATTTATTAAGTTTATTTTTAGTTAATTAGTTTAGATAGAAGTACGTTTAATTATTAATATTCATGTATTAGTAGATCAAATAATTCAATATCACTAGTATTATTTACATTTTTTACTAAGAATATGTTTTTGATTGTAAATAATGGTAAAAAAAATATAATTTAAATAATTATAATTTATTTTTTAATTTTTATTAATATTATCATTAATTTTTTTATTAAATATTTAGTTTATACCTCATAATAATATTATGTATATATATTTATTAAATTATTTGGTTTATGGTTTATAACACATATTATTATTATGTTATAATTATATTTAATTTAAATTATTATTTGATATTCTTATATTAGATTAATCACCGATGGAAGGTGATCGTAGTTGGATTTATGACGAGCATGCAAGGAAAAATTGTACTGATGATTTTTATAACGGTTTTTTAAAATTTCTCGAATTTGCATTCTCACGCCCTTCGAATATAGAGTTAATTAGAAGTCAAAATTGTGTGAAGTGTCCTTGTTCTAAATGTCAGAATTTATTATTCAAGAACTGAGAGAAAATAGAAATGCATGTAGTAAAGAATGTGTTTAAAACCTCAAAGTTGTTTCAACTCGCCAATCTTTTATCCCATTTATCCATTTTCACAGCCGGAGCCCACGAATGAGCCTGTGCCCATGGTAGCGTCTCGTGGCCGTGGTCGAGGACCCAATCAACTTAGTACAATTCCCGTACACCCTGAGGATAGGCCGATGATACTTTGTAGTGGAGATCGGTAAAATTAGTAATTAAATATAAAATTCTTCTCAAATTTAGTTAAAAAATGTTCTAACTTTTTTTTGTAGGATATGCACTCAAGTGGGTCAGGAGGTGAACATCCGTATTTCGCGTGATTTGTGTGCAATTGCAAAATTATTCAATAAAGATTGCACACGATATTCGCAATGGAGTGATGATGACAAGAGACAGTTACGCACTGAGTTCGAGGTATGCTCATATATCATAATTACTTTAATATGTATATCACAATTATTCACATTTAATATTATTTTTTTAAATAAACAGTATCGTTACCAGTGGGACCTGAACGACACTGAAGCTGACATTAAATGGACTTTCAATATGATGGCGGGTGATAGATTTAGAAATGCTACGTACTACATGCGGCAAGATGCCATTAAAGAAATGGGGTCGAATATTGCAGATTTGTACTCATGTGCCGAAAATGTGAAGAGGACGATGCCTGGTTGGCTACAGCTCCTCAATGGATAGAAATGTGTAAAGTATGGGATACAGAATCGTGGAGAGATCAGAGTAGGAAGAATACAAGGAATCGCGCAGCTCCAAAGGATACATACAGTGGGGGGTCTCTTATCATGGTTGACGAATAGAAGAAAATGGCAATATATTGAAATATAAATGAAGTAATTTTAAGTACTTTTGTAACTGTGTTTTTCCTCAATTCAAAATACGTTAAAGAAAAGGGAAGAGACGTTTCGTTTCTCGAGACTTTTAAAGAAACAAAGACGGATAAGAAAATGAGTGCCTATATCGATAAGAAGGTTGCGTCTGTAGCAGTTAGATATTTAATATTATTCAAGGAAACCCTAATTTTTAACTAATATGATTATTTTTTAATAGAAAATTATACTCAGACAATGTCAGAATCTTATGGTGATATATGGGAGGCCGATCGTGTAGACAATCCTGAGGGGTGGGTGCAGGTGGCCAGAGGATTGCGGCATGGGAGGCTCTATGGTTGTGGTTCTATGGTCAACACCCATAAAATCAGAAGTTCATTGTCCAGTGGATTGTCATCGGCATCAGCAACTAGTCACTCGCAGCATGCACCTTCTTCAAATGTGTAGAGTTAGATTGACGCATTGACGGCTCTCATGACTCAGCAAGCACAAATGATGAGTCAACAACAACAAATGTTGAATGAGCAGAATCAGTTCCATCAACAGATCCGGCCATTCCTCAACTAGTTCATTTCATTCGGCACTCAGGTAATATATTTTTATTTTAATAATTTGTAGACAATATTATCTAGATACTAACTTTTAGGGAAAATATGTTACAGACGGATACTTCTAGCGTGAGCTCTTTCGATGGACACCAGCCGAGTCCGTCACACGTATAAGTGCCGCAGCCGCAAGCGCCACAGTACAGTCAGGTAAATCAACGGACAATATTAACCTCATAATCAAATTTATGTATAATTAAAATTTAAATATTTAATATCATTTTGTGACAAGGTAATCTTTTTGGCGTCAATCCGATGATGGCGAACTATGGATCGTACATGTAGTTATTACAGACACCACCGGTCCCAGTACCTTCCATTGAGGAGAGAGCAGACTTTCTTCGCTCTCTTACACCGATGCCGCAGCCTCCGGTATTATTTTTTTATATGTTAAATTAGGGTTTTATGTTATATGTTAAGAATTATAAGTTAGTGACTTAGGGTTTAAGTCCTTATTTAGGGTTTCATGTTAATTTTATTATATTTTATGTCTTTCTAATTAGGTTAACAATACAAATAATGAGGAGGAGGCGGAAGACTTGGCGGCGGAGTAACTAGTATATGGCCTTTCTTTAGTTTATTTTCATTTTGTATGACTTTTGTATTTGTCGAACGATTCGTATGCGTCGAACGATTTGAATTTGTTTTATTTTGTATGACCTAATTAGAGAGATGATGTTGTATGAATTAGAGATTGTACGAATTGTTTGAATGGTTAATTTAGGATTTATTGATATTTTTATTTTATTTAAAATTGGAAATATTATAAATATTGGGGGAAATATAAAAAACCAGGGGCTGTTTTGGGGAAAATATGATGCATAATACGGACAGCTAGCCGCCAGGAATAGCTGTCAGTAAAACTCTTTACTGACATCCACGTGGTCGTCAGGAATAGCCATCCGCAAAAGTCTTTCCTGCCAGCCCACATAGCCGTCAGGAATGGCCGTCCGAACTAGTTGAAATCCGGACGGGCCTTCCAGACTATTCCTTTATTCCCGACGAGGTAGTCCAAACGGTTGGCTGTCTGAATTGTGTTTTCCGGACGGTTCTAACCTTTTTCCTGACGGTTTTTAGCCGTCCCAATTAATATATTTTGTTGTAGTATAATGAGACCTATGTTGTACGGATACGGATACAGATACGTCTATCATATCTGATATGATGTGGACATGGCGACATGGCAATCTCAAAAATTCTTTGGACACGATACATTTCATCTATATATATTATTTTATTATTTTTATATAATTAATTATATATCTAAATTAGTAAATTTTAAAAAATATAATAAATAACTAAATATGATAAAGAAAATGTATGAAAGAGAACATGAGTAATAATTGAGAAGAAATTGTCTCTTACGCAAAAAAGATGAGATATTATCTCTAATATAATTCTGATTCTCACGAGTTTGCACATTAACAAAGAAATTGGAAAATATACTTAAAGATAATAGACTTTAAAAAAGATAGTTCTTAGCGAAAAAATTAAGCAAAGTGTGAGAAATCAGATTATAGTAATAAATAACAATTAAATTGACATTTTAAACATTGTGCTGTGTCCTGATCATTTTCACGCAATGCCATGCCGTGTCCTGACCGTGTCCGAAAGACGTGTCTGATACGTATCGGTGCCATATTCGAGCCGTTTTCGTGTTTGATATCTATCTGACGCGCGTACGGTTGATTTTTTGAAGTGTCCCCGTAACATAGACATAGACATTATTTCCTTTTGATTAAATCAAACGACATGTTGACATGATGGGTGCTATATATCCATTGTTGTACTTGCCTTAGATATTCCTTTTTTTTCAAATGATATTCCATTTTTTTTAAAACGATTGGGTGTCCAAGGATAAGGAGAGAAAAATTCATAACTATCACATAGTAACCGAGGTGGCCCGTCGTCTACACCGCATCTGCGATCACCCCAAGAAAAGACTTTGTGTTCATCACCCCCTCGAACATTCACTGCCAATCCGATGGTGTATCAAGAATGGATGGAAGCAGTGGCACGACAGACGCCGTGAAAAAGCGATGATGACTGGTCGGAAAAATGGTAGAGGTAAACACTTCTTTTAATTTCGTTTCGTCTTTCCATATGCATGTAATTTTTACTTTTGCTCTAACTTGGATGAGTTAATTTGTTTTCGTATGAATGTTCAACCCCCTACGGGCTACGTGTGATTTCAGTTCGCATAGTTGATGTTTACGTCTTAAAATTGAAGACTTTGTGCATATGTAATTTCAATATTTCCTACTTTCCTGTGACTCAATGATTATATACGGTTACACTCATGTCAATACAAGCCCAAGACAATAATCAAGGTGCACGCTGAGGAAATTGAGCAAATAATTGATTACATAATGATTATATACGCTGAGGAAATTGAGCAAATAATTGATTACATAATGATTATATACGGTAGTGCTAGTTACTTAAGTTTTTTTTCCAAAAAAGTAGCACTTGTTTAAGTAGCACTTTTTTGGAAAATAATTGAGCAAATAACATTCATCTGGAAAAAAAACTTAAGTAACTAGCACTATCGCCAACTATTATGGCGGTACAGAGCTTGTACCGCCAGAAATCCTGATGGTACATGCAATTTTCCATTTTTTGCATTAAACTGTGTTAAACAGGATTAACCCCAACCCCTTATTTTTCATCTACTTTTGAGCCCACTCAAAAGGCCACATCATCATTTTTATTTTGACAGTTCAATCAATTTTTTGGTTAAGTCTTAACCTTTCATTTTTTTAAAATTTATTGATATTTTATGGCAATATGTGTGTAGTTATTAAAACATAATCATATGATTGGTTGAATTGGTGTTTTGTGTTCCATTCCCGATTTAGTGAGAACGTTGTGAATTTATTTTTGACCATCGGATCTTAATAAGATAGTTTCAATGAATCATAGTTCAAACTAATGTTCAATTATTAATATCAATAGTTAATTAAGTGTTCACTAATTAAAATATATATATGTTTTCTTTTCTTCTTTAAAAAATTATAATTCTTAATGAAATATTTTATTTCTCATGTTAAAATCATCAAATATAAATTTGTTGGAATTTTCTCTTTATTTTGAGTACCATATTATTCTATTTCTAATTTATTTTTTTCTTATTAAAATATGTGAATAAAGACTATATAAAGAACATGTACAAAAATGATATGCTCATTAAGTTATACCTTATACCTTATTTTATATCTCTCTTTAAGCATTCTCAAAAGACATATCGTCAAATTTATCTCGGCCGTTGGATCAATTTTTTTTTCAAATATTAGCTTTTCATTTAAATTATTACCATAATATCATATGATCAGTTAGATTAATGTTTTGTGTTATATCTCCAATTATGTGAGAACTATCATATCAAATAAAATTTCGAGTATTAAAAATTATACTATATTACTTAATGTATTACAGATAATATGTATCATTTTTTACAACTAACAAAATATAAATAAGAAAAATAGTGGTAATATTTTTTCCGAAAAATGAGTCATATTATATTTTCTTATGTATAGTAAACATATTTTTCCCATATATATAATATCATATTTCCTTTTTACAAATTTTGTTACATATAATTATTATTTTTATATTTTTAAAGTTAATCATCTATAATTAAGTCGTATGGGATTTCAACTAAAATCTATGAAATAAATTATCGTGTATTTTTAGTTTTTCCGATCTCCTTCATCGTCCGATTAATACTTGATTTTTTCTAATATAATATGTCAATAGATAACGGCACAAGAAAACTAAAGTGATGATGATATTGTAATCTTAGAAATCTTAATACAAACATAAATTAAGATTGTAAATTAATAATCCAAATTATTTTTAAAATTATTTTTTTTGTTTTTTTATAAATTTATTATTTATGTTATTTTATTTCTTATATGTAAATTTATTTGTATAGAGAATATTTTTGTAAATTTATCATTCCTTATAAAATTAGATGTGTGTACTATAGCAAATATTTTTGAATGAATAATAAATAGATAAAATATTAAATGATGTAATTCAAAGTGATTTTAAACATAACCAACTTGCATAATATAATTATTATATATTATTTATGTAATTGAAATTTATTTCAAACTTTTACTTATATTTTTCATAATTGCAATTTATATATAAATTAAATTGAAAATTAAATTTAAATATTCACAGCGATACGCGAGCATTATTCTAGGTAATTAGTAAAAAATACTGTGTACCACCAGCACTTCTGGCAGTCTATGTTGCACGGATACGGACACGGGTGTCGTGTCCGACACGACACGGACACGGCGACACGGCAATCTCAAAAAAACCTCCGGACACGACACATTTTATATATATATAATATAATATATTTATTTTATGTTTAAAAAATATAAATAATATAAAAAACATAAACTAAATTGATAATAACTTGATTAGTAACGGTTTTTTAAAATCCGTAATGATTTTGGACTACTTTGTAAGTTGTAACGGTTAATTCATAAAAACCGTTACTAAATACACTATTAGTAACGGTTTTCATCAAAGAACCGTTACTGAATTGTAAATATCCGTAACGGTTTATTATAAACCGTTACAGATTGCATGCATATTAGTAACGGTTTTCATCAAAGAACCGTTACGAATTGTTAATATCCGTAACGGTTTATTATAAACCGTTACGGTATTGTATATTAGTAACGGTTTTCATCAAAGAACCGTTACGAAAGTACCATTATCCGTAACGGTTGTTTCATAAAAACCGTTACAGATCCATTTGTAATTTTTTTTTTTTGCGTTGTGTGTTTTAAATTTATTATAAACCGGCCCTGATCATATCTCATATAATATTTCATAGTTCATAGTTCATAGTTCATAGTGATAGTTCATAGTTCATATTAATACAAAAATAATCCAATTAAAAGCACAAAATATGAGGTCCATACTTCATTCAAACATCCACTAACCACAAAACCAAATTTAACCTAATTCAAAAGTACAAAAATCATAACTAGATTATAGAGTTCATACAATAACATAACCACATCTAATTTGCCTCATCATCAAACAAAATGCGCTCTAACTCCGGCTCATCGAGTGAGAGATCCGCCCTTTGAAGTTGCTCCGCACCATCAAATGGCTCAAATTGATCACCTCCCACATCCCACATCTTCGTGTCTCCTTTCAAATACTCGTTTGACCTTCTTGAAAGAAGTCGTAAATTAGAGTGCACAAACACCAAATCCTCCGCCCGTTGTGGTGTCAGTTGATTCCTTTTTGCACTATGAATAAAGGAATATGTACTCCAATTTCTTTCCG
The DNA here is from genome assembly GCA_024447665.1 of Juncus inflexus. NCBI lineage: Eukaryota > Viridiplantae > Streptophyta > Magnoliopsida > Poales > Juncaceae > Juncus > Juncus inflexus. The sequence continues at coordinate 5,946,099 of JAJHPC010000007.1, read as the reverse complement.
AATATGATGACGAGCATGGTTGACGAAGCAACTTAAAAGATAAAATTTGAATATTTGGCGTTGACATGCCATTCACTGCCCACCAATTTATTGGATCCATCTCTGACCTGTCGCTAATGGACTCAAATTCATCAAACGGGCTACTAAAAATCGAGAATCTTGCAAATTCTTCTTTTACGGCTTTTCTTTCTTCGGGATTTGGGAAAAACTTTGTGAAGCATTTGTTTCTCATGTTTGCTATATCAATATCCAAGTGCGGAGGCACACGTCCCGCACATTGACTAAGCCAACTCTGACTATTGTAGCTGTCACAAAAAAATACAAGCAAATAACCATGTTAAAATAAGAATTATTAAAATGTGAAATAATGCATAAATTAAATATTAATTGGAATACCGTGGATGGAGAGAATGAGCTAAGCAATGAAGCGGTGTGTTGCTCTTTGACCATCTATCTGTTAGAATCGTGTTTACAACCTCAAAAAAAGAAGATTGTTCATTTTCATTCTTTCCTTCTTTCCGATAGATAGCAATTTTAACCTTACGAATCATTGAATCCCACATATCATACACCATATGCAAGCACGGTTTATCGGTATCGGCTATTCTCAACATCTCATAAATAGGCTCAGTAAAAGCAAGAATATACTCAATTTGCTTCCAAAAAACGGTTTCATCCAAGATCAATTCTCTTACCCGGTTTGCTCTTGATTCACTTCCATCTCTGTACGTAGACCACCTATTGTCGATGACTAGTTGCTTTAATCCTTCTTTAACCGTTACGAACCTCTTTAACATAACCACAACCGAGGCAAACCGTGTCTCGGCTACGTCAAGCAACTTAAGATTGGAATGATCTATATACATAGCTAACCGCATAGAATGATTTGTGATATAATTCTTAATTAAAGAAACATCCGAAGCAACAATATTAATCCAACTACACTCATCATACACAACACTATTAGCATCGGTGTTTCTAGCGGCACAAATATTTTTCAAAGCAAGATTGAGCGTGTGAACGACACAAGGTGTCCAAAAAATATGGTTATATTGCGTTTCAATTAACATTCCGGCTGCCTTACAAACCGGAGCATTATCCGTGATCACTTGAACTACATTTTGAGGTCCAACTTCCTCAATCACCTCCTTAATTTTTTCGGAAATAAAATACTTATCTTTAATCTCACCTTGACAATTAATCGCCTTTAAGAACATTGGTGATCCATCGGTTATTGCTATAAAATTTATTAGAGGCCTCCTTTGTACATCGGTCCATCCATCACTAACAATTGATACCCCTTTTCCCTTCCATGTTTCTTTTATGGCCGAGAGTAACTTGTCAATGTGAGATTTTTCTTTTTCAAGGATACTAGTCCGCAATCTATTGTATGACGGGGGCCGATAACCAACGACATTACGGTCCGCACATAATTGGAATGCTTTAATGAAATGGGGATTTCTAGCAAGATTAAAAGAAGGGCACCCGGTATAAAACATCCTACCTATCTCCTCATCAATTTCATTTCGGGCATTCATGTCATATGCTTTCTCTATAGCGGTCATTTTTCTTTTTTTAGATTCAACGGGTCTTTGTGGGTTTATACTTTGTCCCCTTTCAAAACCCGTGGTAGAACTACCACTAGGTAAAGGAACATATTTTGGGGTTAAATTTTTCGCCTTAAGTCCATCCATCTTGTAATTTTCGGCCGTTACTTTAGCACAAGGTTGAATACCCGAGCCACTTATTCGAAGTAAATGCGCCTTAACCCTTTGATATGACCCGCTGAAACTTTTTTCGCATAAATTACACGTAAACCTAGTGTTTCCTCCACCTTCATGTTTTGTAAGCTTTGTAACATATCGCCAAAGTGGAGTGTTCTTAGAAATAGAATCAATTGAACCGGTTGATACACTAGTAATGCTTGGGCTAGATGAATGACTTTCCGTGGTCATTGTCTATTTCTATGAATTTTGCAAAGAAAAAAAAATCATAAGGTCAGAGAGGTTTGGTCCAGATCAGAACATTTTAAAATTAAAAATCCAAATCACTCACTCAGTCACTTGAGATAGGGAGAGAAGAGAACTCAGAGAAGCTCCAGTACAGTCACGAAGCTCCTGTCGGCCGATCGTCGCACAAAGAGGGGAGGATCGTTACTGGATTGTCGTGAGGAGAAGGAGGATCGTCACGAAGCTCCTGTCGGCCGATCGTCGCGAGGAGAACTCGGTTGCCCTGTCTGTCGCACGAAGAACCTCAAGCAGTACAGAGAAGTTTGAAGGGGAGAGGCGCCGACTCAGAGAAGAAAGAAGGGGAGAGGGATTCTGCGACTGAAGGGGAGAGAAGAAAGAAGGGGAGAGGAGAAATGGATTATCGGATCTTTAGTAACGGTTTTTAAATTTAGTAACAGTTTTTAAAATCTGTAACGATTTTGGACTATTTAAGCACTTTGTAACGGTTCTTTCATAAAAACCGTTACTAATTACACCATTAGTAACGGTTGTTACGAAAGAACCGTTACCGATTTGCTTAAATAGTCCAACTTCTGTAACGGTTTATTATAAACCGTTACAGATTGTGGACAGCAAATCTGTAACGGTTCTTTAATAAAAACCGTTACTAATTACACTTTTAGTAACGGTTTTTATTGAGGAACCGTTACTAAGTACACTATTTTTTTAAACCCGCCGTGTCCCGCCGTGTCCTGCCGTGTCCGAGCCGTGTCCATATTTTTTTTAACAATAAAATAGTCGGACACGCGATTTGAAGTGTCGGACACGTGTCGGAGGCGTGTCCGAGCCGTGTCCGTGTCCGACACGCCTACGGCTCATTTCGGAGAGCGTCCGCGTAACATAGCTGGCAGTACTAAATTTTTATTTTTATTTTTTTGTTTAACTGAAAGGTTTAATTTTTTTAACCCATTTTAGAATGCTAATTAAGCTAAAAATGACGAATTACCTGTTCCCGTCAACTTTCCTGGCGGTAGTGGCATATTTATAAATTTTTATAAGTCAAACCATTAAACGACTTCTTACACAAAAAAGAAAAAAATAAATAAAATATGGCTGTACCGCCATACATCCTGGCGAAGCCTAATTTCCCTTTTACTTAAACAAAAAATTTACGGCTTAATGATGGCAAATAATAATATGCCATGCATCAAATTAAAATAATATGATGTGTTCTAATTGATTTCTCAATACATGGACGCTGCCATGAAATGATGAAAACTATACAACTTAAATGAAAATTTTATAGGAAAATAAAAAATATATCCATGTAAGATGTAAGTCCATGTGAAGCCGACTAGCTAGAAGCGTAGTTTTTGTTTTTGTATCAAACTCAAAACCAAATCCAAAACCAAAAGACAAAAGACATTAATTAATCAAACGCCATTAAACCATAAAATAACCTTCCTACTTTAACTTATTTGACTTTTTTTCCTTCTTTATATACTCGCCACCTCCTCTCTCCATTCCAATGCACGGAAATTATAAACAGAAATTAGGCTTGTAGCTAGGGTGGCACCAAGCCGAGTTCGAGCCGAGCTAGGCCAGCTCGAGCTCGACTCGGCTCGAGATTGAACATAATTCGAGCTCAAATACTGGCTCGAGCTTGGCTCGGAAAAAACTCAAGCCAGCTCAAGTTTGTGCATTTTTTTTTTATAATTTTGTTATAAAAATATGGAAAAAAATCATAAACTACAAAAGACAATAAATCAAATAAATCACCATAATTATAATAACAAATAACATTCAACATTCAACATACTTAAATACATAAAAGTCCAACGTTAACATAAATTTAAATAAACTCAAACTTAGTCCCAACATAAATTTAAATTAATTGGTCCAATGAAACAAACAAAATAAAGCCTAATGTTTCACTGCTACACTACAAAATATCCAAAAGATGCAAAATATACCCACTGCCGCAAAATAAAAGGCTAATGTTATAGAACCTACTATCACCCTACAATATATTTTAGGGAAATTCTTCAAAAAATCCCTAACTTTTCTGCTATTTATCAAAAACCCCCTAACTTTTCAATGTTCTTCAAAACCCCCCTATAAAGTGAATTCAATTTTTTTTTTGGCCCCTATGGTGTTAACTTTTTCATCCAATTATGATTTATAAAAGACAAAAATACCCCTCATATATTTAATTTCATATTTTATTATATTCAATAAAATAATAAATAAATATATATTTTTTTAATATAATATTTTACGATTTTAATTTTATGATATTATTTTATGGTGTTATATTACAATTTTTTTTATTATCTTATATTTAAATTATAATTTTATATTACGTAAAATATTATTTTCGTCACTATTATTTATTCCGATTTTGTCTATATTGTAGTCATTAATTTAATTTAATTTATTTAATTCAATAAAATATGACATGAAAATAAATATATGAGGGGCATATTAGTCTTTTACAAATCAAAATTGGATGGAAAAATTGAATTTAACACCATAGGGGGCTAAAAAAATTAAATTCACTTTATAGGGAGTTTTTGAAGAACATCGAAAAGTTAGGGGGGCTTTTGATAAATAGCAGAAAAGATAGGGGGTTTTTGAAGAATTTCCCTATATTTAATCTTACCCAATTATTAGCTAATTAATATTTAGGTCATTCATTGAAATTTCAAGGTTTTCTTCCACCTTTGCTGCAATCTAAAAAAAAATATTATTAATTCAAATAGAAATAAATGATCCAATTTTAAACATAATACATGAATGAATAAATCAATGAATGGATTTGCTTACTTGAGATGTGTGAAACTCGGCTTTTAGATTAGCTCTAATCCAATCTCCCCCGCAAACCAAAAGTTCCACCATATCAATGCTAAGAGAACTCCGATAATCATCCAATACACGACCACCCGCACTAAAAGCTGATTCAGAACCAACCGTTGAGATCGGAATGCAAAGAATGTCACGTGTCAATTTACATAAGACAGGATATTTCACATTATTACCCTTCCACCAATCCAACACACTAAATATATCACTTTCATCATTAAGCACCGGTTCATCCAAATAAATATCAAGATCTGATTTACAAGTTGAATCGGTCGCTTTTGATCTCTGAATCGCGTAAAACTCACACATTTTTGCCTTGCCTTTACCAATATTGGTACTAGAATTACTAGCATCATCACTAACCGAGTTCGAACTCGATTCATTAGCAATCGCATGATCACTTACGTACATTTCAAACAGAGTGCGCAATTTCCTTGTAACTTCCGAGATACGATCGGTGACCTCATAATTCGGATACAATCTCTCAAAATAATAATCAATCAAAGTTAATTTGTACCGAGGATCTAAAATGGATGCCATGCTCACTAGTAGACTAATTTCGCCATAATATTTCTCAAATTTTTAATACATAACCCCACTCATTTCTCTTACAAAACCATCACTCGAATTATAAGCGTCACATATCTCTTTTTTTACCAAAAAAATATGCCATAAAAGTAAATTAGAGGTGGGATATAATGATCCCGAAAAAACGGAGGTAGCATCGACGAACACTTCAAGCAACTTGGAAACTTTCTCGGCATTCATCCACTCCTCCTCGGTGGGAGACCAATCAAAATTTAGGTCTCTTCTAAGATATCCATTGAATGTTTTTTTATAGTGCAAAGCCGATTGAAGCATTGAATGGGTCGAATTCCACCTTATTTTCACATCGTTGCACAATGACCGGATTGTGGTTATACGTAATTGGGTCGCTACTTCTTTAAATTTTTTAACTCGAGTAGGTGATTTTTTAAGGTATTTTACGGCCTCCCTTATTTTCCAAATACAATTCTCAATTTTTTTAACCCCATCTTGTACTATTAAATTTAATATGTGAGCACAACATCTTACATGAAAGAAAAACCCTAATAAAGATAATTTGTCTCTTTCCTCAAAAATAACTCAAAATTCCCGCGGCCTTATCATTATTGGATGCATTGTCTAGGGTTATTGTTCCAATTTTATTTTCTATACCCCAATCCATAAGAGATTACATAATTGCTTTCGCAATCACCTCACCACTATGAGGAGGTGAAAGCTCATTAAAACTAATAATTCTCTTATTTAATTTCCAATCCGCATCTATAAAATGTGCCGTTATACACATGTAACCAATTGTTTGATTTGAGGTCCAACAATCGGATGTAAGAAAAATCCTATCAATATTTGTGAAAACCTTTTTCATCCTATTTTTTTCTAAATCATAAATCTTGATACACTCATTTTTAATAGTTTTTCTACTCACTCGTCGGTGAAGGAGATTGTTGTATCTCATATATAAATTAAAAGCTTGGCATTCCACAAACATGAAAGGTAACTCATGTGCTATGATCATTTTCGCTAAAGATGCCCTACTCTTAAGATGATCATAGGCTCCACTAGATTCGGGTATCACCATTTCTCCCTCATTCTTACCGGCACGAGATGAAAAATCATATGTACCTTTTCTCTTAGGACCTTTTAATCTCAGTACTTCATGGCAGCCATTCATGTGCCTCTTGAGCGTACTAGTGGCCGAACTTTTGTGAAGTAAGAACTTTGTTTTGCAAATACACACGGCATGCCATGTGTTTGGTTTAGTCTCGACTTTCTTAAAGTAGGTCCACACTTCCGATCTCTGTTTTGGTTTGTTGGGTGCATTTTCCTCAACTGCTGATTCGCTTGCGTTAGTTTCGTTAGCGGCATTTGACATTGCTACATCATCTGTCGCGGTAGCAGATTCAGCAACATTTGACATTCTGCGATTGAATAAAAAAATATTAAATTAATAAAACCTAATTTTAGTGAATAATTAATGAATATAAAGTATAAACCCTAAACTGAGTTCTTATTTCTATGTTATTGTTCATGATTTGCCACAAATATCATATCTGACAAATTATATACTCAGTCAAACAAAAAGAAAAAAAAACAAATATAAAAGAATTGAAATTTTGAACTCTCATAAATTGTTTAATACTGCATCAATAAAACTTTATTGTTAAATACAATGAAATATTATTACCTTTGAGCGGTTGGAAAAAGAAACAACTAAGAAGAGAAAAGAAAGGGATGAAGTGTCGATCTAGTCAGCAACTCAGCCCCGCCTCAGGGAGGAGAATTTTCAGCTTCCGCGAAGTGCTCTTCTCCAGCGACCTGTCGGTGAGAGGCTAGTTAAGTTTGGGCGCGAAGTAGGGGTTTTGCTTTCAGGTTTTGAGCGAAAGTTACTGACCACGGGGACTTCTGTTGTTTTGATTTTCTTGGGGGAGGGGATAGGGCAGGGGGGCATGAATAATTAATGGATATGTTAGTATGATTTTGGGCTTTTTTTTTTGTTGGGTTTTTAATTTTCTTTTCAATTAAATGACAGATTATACAAAACATTTATATGCTGTAATAAATATAACGGGTCAAACTATATAACGGTTTTGGCTCAAATTCAGTTCGAGCTTTTTTCGAGCGAGTTTTTTCGAGTCGAGTTCAAGCGAGTCATCGAGCTATGAGTTTTTTGGCCAACCCTACTTGTACCGCCAGGATATCCGACAGTACAGTCATATTTTTTTTTTTTTTTTTTGCCTAACAAGTCGCCTAAGGGTTGACCTAGTAATATTTACAAAAGTGTCACTACCGCCAGAACAGCTCAGATACAAGTGATTTTTTTCAAATTTTAGGTTAATTTGCATGCTAAAACGGATAAAAGTTTAAACCTTAAGTTAAAAAAAAATAGCCACTAATGCCAGAAGTGCTGGCGATACACACTATTTTTGACTAATTAACCATATTTAAGCAGCTTAATGCAAAAAATGAAAAAATGACTTCTACCGCTAGTATTTCAGAATAACTTACGGTAGTGTTAGTTACTTAATTTTTTTTATATGAGTGCTATTTGCTAAATGAAAATATTTTTGTCAGAAATTATACATTATTCCATAAAATATAATAATTTTATGTCCGTCTTGGAATAGAATAATTTCACTTTTCTATTCCTTCATTCCGAATATTCTATTCATTTTCTCCTCGGATAGACTTTCTTATTCACTATTTAGTTCTATTTCGTGTGTGAAACATGATATATTTTTCCAATTTTTTTTGTTCCAATGGGAAACATGATATATTTTTTTCCAAAATGTAGTCCATTTTTTATTCCAAAATGTAAGTCGGTGCTTCCGTCCCGTTCCGTCCCCACATCAAATCAAATCTACTCCTTTCCGAAATCATATCCCCCTGTCCTCATTCATCGCAATCCCCCGTGCGCCTCACACGGTATCCCTCTACAGATATTTAATGCTCCCTCGCTCTCTCCCTCTGGTTCTATTTTCTCTGTTCCTCTCTAACTTCCTCTCTAATGACAATTACGAAGCACCAGATCCTCTCTCTCCTCTTTCTCTTCCTCCTTACCATACCCATCACCGCGCGACTAACCCCTTATCCTTCATCCTCTTCTGTTCGTGTAGTTCGGCTTCTTCAGTCCAACGATGGAAATTCCACAAGTTCTTGCGAGAAAACTTATGGGTTTCTCCCTTGTACCGAAACTGTCCTGGGAAACCTTTTTCTGATACTGGTATATGGATATCTCATGTATAAGGCTGCTACTTATCTTTCGTCTGGTAGTGAGTTACTGCTTGAGATTCTTGGTCCAGGGATTGTTGGGGGTTTGCTGTTGCCCATTCTCGGAGCCTTGCCTGACGCCATGCTTATACTTGGTAAGTGTTTAAAAGGATCTGAAGTTTTATAATCAATTTTGATAGATTTGGTCGAAAAGTATTCAAAAATTTATGAGGCACAGCACAAAGGAATAGAACTTGATTCTTAATTATTTTCTTTTTTCATTAATTTTGTTATTTTTTTTAATTTAGATGGAAGTAAAATAAGATTAAGTATAGCTGTATAGGAATACCAAGAAAAACTTTTGGAGAATGCTTTCTGCATATTGCAAAATTTTTGTTCTTCTAAGCCCTTGTGAAATTACAATTAATAATCAGCTTCGTAAGTAGTTTCATGAATCGGATTAATGAACTTTATTTTTCTTGTTTCTTGCTTTACCAACTTCTTGTTTCAGTCCCTACATTTAAGAAAATAGCACAGTCAATCCCTCACGATTCTACTTTCTAGAGATGTTATCCTATTCTAACAAGAACGGCTGCTTCTACTTTTTTTTGTTGTTCAGATAATATTTTTTTATAGCCATTAGGGACCACTTTGTCTCTTTTGCAGGCAAGTAATATGATTAAAACCTGGGATGTTCAGCATTCGTCAAATTTTGACCTGTGGTTTACTTATCTGTGTAAGAGCAGATTAATTTCTTAAATGATTTTTCTTTTTGAAGTTTTCGCCCATATGTATTTTGGCGATCCCGCGAGGGTGAGCTAACTCCAAAAAACCATCCTTAGTTCGGTTGCAATATTATTTTCTTTGTTTGCAAAAAATTAATGTCCATGTGAATGACGTTAATTTGCACAATTTCAGTTTAACAAATACTAGTTTTACAAATGCCGTGGATACAAATATGGAAAAGTTTATTTGACCCCCAAAAATCCCCCACATCCCGTTTACCACTGACAAACGGCCCGTGTACCACTTTTTATTTATTTAAAAAGTTAAAAGAATGTGGGCCCCACTTAATAATGACAACTTGTGGATTGTGGGGGATTTGTATCTCTACAAATATTGCTTTTACAAACTAGAACTATAAAAATTAACACCATTCTTGCAAATATAAAAGATATCACGTTTCAGGTCCATGTGAGCCTCACATGCCACATTCATTAGGATTTTAAGTTTAGTACATTAAGAGCTTGTTTGGATGTGAAAAAATTTATAGGCAATGGTTTTTTCTAGGGATTAGAAATTTCAAAAGGATAATCCTAATAAAAAAGAAAAATGTTGGGACTTGTAAAAGTATTTTTTGAATTTAGTTTTGGGAAATCTAAGTGTAGATAATCCATAATATAAAATAAATTAATATAATATAATATGATATGATGTAAATTATTTTTTTTTTTTTGAGGGAGAACTACAAACGATCGCTTGATTTTTATTCTCTTTCAAATTAATCTTGCTAGACGCGGGATTCGAATCCCTCACCTATTGGATATGATGTAAATTATTAGGCATGTATACCGTGTGAACGGTATCATAAAAATATTTGTATTCGAACGAAAATATCCATATTCGAACGGATACGGATATGGATAAACATTCAATTTATGAAGCAGAAATGGATATAGATATCCAGATGATATTTGTATATAGATACCCGTTTTCATTTAAAAGCTTATTTTCCTTTGTTCAGAATCCATAATATGTTCCGTTTTATTGCATTGTTATCTAAAGTCTAATACAATCCAGTGATCTCTTCTCTCTTCTCCATGTGAAGGAGTTCTAAATTGAATAAAACTAGGATCATGCTCGCAATTCGCTGCGAATATTTAAATTTGTTATTTATTTAAAATTTATGTATAAATTGCAAGTATATATAATAATTATGTTATGTAAGTTAGTTTTGCTTAAAGTCATTTTAAATTATATCATAAGATATTTCATCCATTTATTATTCATTAAAACATAGTTTCTATATCACATTTAATTTTATTAGGATAGATAATTCTAAACAAATAAATTTACATATATGAAATAAAATAATATAAATAATAAATTCATAAAAAAAACAATAATCCAAAAAATGATTTGGATTATTAATTTACAATTTAATTAATTTATGTTTGCATTAAGATTTCTAAGATTAAAGTATCATCTTTTTTTACCTCTTTAGTTTTCTTGTGCTATCTATTGACATATTATATAAGAAAACAATAAAGTATTAATCGACGATGAAGGAGATCTAAAAACTAAAAATAATTGAAAATTTATTTCATAGATTTTAGTTGAAATCTCATAAGAATTAATTATAGATGATTAACTTTAAAAATTATAAAAATAATAATTATATTTAACCCGATTTGTAGAAAGAAAATATGGTATTATATATATATATATAAAAAGTATGTTTACTATACATAAGAAATATAACATGATTTATTTTCAAAAAAAGTGTCATCGTTATTTTTCTTATTTATATTTTGTTAGTTATTAAAATAATACATATTATCCGTAAAACAATAAGTAATATAATACAATTTTTAATACTACTGGATTTTATTTGATATGATAGTTCTCACGTAATTGAAAATATAACATAAAACATTAATCTAACTCGACTATGTGATATTGTGGTAATAATTTAAATGAAAAACTAAGATTTGAAAAAAAAAATTGATCCAACGGCCGAAATAAAATTGACGATAAGTATTTTGAGAATGCTTAAAGAGAGATAAAAAATGAGGTATAAGGTATAACTTAATGAGCATATAATTTTTTACATGTTCTTTTATATAGTTTTTATAGTTTATTTACATATTTTAGTAAGAAAAAAAAATAAATTAGAACCATAATAATATGGAACTCAAAATAAAGAGAAAATTCCAACAAATTTATATTTAATGATTTTAACATGAGATAAAATATTTCATTAAGAAATATAATTTTGTAAAGAATAAAAGAAAATTTGTTTTTATTTTAGTTGGTGAATTCTCCATTAACTATTAGTATTAATAATTGAACATAACTTTGAACTATGATTCATTGAAGCAATCGATTAAGATATGATGGTTAGAAATAAATTTACAATAGTTCTCACTAAATTGAGAATGGAACACAAAACACCAATTCAACCAATCATATAATTATGTTTTAATAAACACACACATCTTGCCATAAAATATCAATAAATTTGAGAAAATAAATGGCTAAGATTTGACAAAAAAAATTGATCGAACAGTAGAGATAAAAATGATGATGTGACCTCTTGAAGATGTTGGAAAGTAGGTGAAAAATAAGGGATTGGGGTTAATTCAAAGTTATTATTTATTAATTCTAGAAGCATAAATAGTTCTCTTGGTACAAAAAAATAGATTTTACTCCATCTTGAATAGTAATTTTATTTCCTTCCTAGGGTACTGCATCAGTTGAGAATCAACATTATTTATGACAACAGATATTGGACCACCTAAATACCTCACAGTACTCAATACATGTACTTAAAAATGTGATAAGTATATTAACATATTAAAGTGTTTTATAATTGTATATGAATTCTTTGTATGTTGTATCTAATAGTACATTGAACCTGGCCACACACACTAATTTCGATAATGAAAATAGCAAATATTATTTACACTTATATATCATTTCTTTTGTTTTGCCTAGTGTCCGGTTTGTCTGGGAGCAAAGAGACAGCTCAGAACCAGGTTTTGATAGGAATGGGACTCCTTGCCGGTTCTACCACGATGCTTTTGACTGTCTTATGGGGAACATGTGTGCTGGTGGGAAAATGCGACATTTCTGACAATTTTACTACAATAGATTCACAAGATACTAAGGGTTTTAGTCTAATGGGTATGGTCTCATTTCCTCTCTTATGTTATGTTACATTATAATAAGATTCACATACCAAAATCCCCAAGTCGTATTGTATTGACAATATGTCGCTTTAGCTATATAAATTGTCTGATCATTTAATTAATATTTTATTTCTTCTAAAGTATAGTATTGTATGATTATTTTGTTTACAGGGTCTGGTGTGTCAACAGATAAGCAAACAAGTTATGCAGCACGAATAATGCTTATTTCTATTGTGCCATTTGTAATTATTCAATTCCCCAAAGTATTCAAGTTTAATTCAGGCCAGCATGTGGTCGTGTTGATCTGTCTCATTATTTCAGTTTTACTCGTTCTTTCTTATTGCTTCTATCAGGTTGGTGCACAAAGAACTGTCCTCTTCTTTCAAATAATATTTTTCAAAGTTGTAGACTTGTAGTAGCCTAAAAGATGAACAAAACTCACATCAATACCGCATAACTACATATAAAGCAATGTACTTACTGTTTTTATTTTTTATGCATCATTTACTATTTAAAGGTTTTAGGTTATCATTACGCTTTTGTATGCTAATGTGTTGTTTTGTACTTCTAGTGCAAAACATATAGTAAGTACAGTATAATTCTGTACATAAATAATTGTTTATTGAGGTTTGTTAAAACCTAAATTTTTTTTGCCTTGAGAAATAGTTTCGTTTTCTTATTATTAAGAAAATAATGAAACATTTTGTCTTGTGGATCAGATTTATCAGCCGTGGATTCAGAAGAGAAGACTAGAGTATGTAAGGCTCAAATTAGTGATGTCAGGAATATTGCACCATTTTCAACTCAAATTTCTTGGTCGCCTAATGAATGAAGATGGATCTCCAAATGTTCATTCAATTTCAAAGTATTCCTTCCCCTTCAAATAGCCTTTGTTGTGTTTTGATTTTTGAGTACATTTTAAGTTTTTAACTACATATTATCCAAATAAGAATTAAATTAACATTAAACATACAAAATATAAAAACCCTCTTATTAAATTGTATAAAGTATCATGATACATTATCAGCTTAGTGCAAATACGAACTAACATTTCAACAATTAATACAGATTATTTCACGCAATAGATTCAGATGGAGACCAGAAAATATCGTGTGTTGAACTGCATGCCTTTGTGGTGGGAATCCAATTCGAAGAAATGGGTCTCGAGAAAGAAGGCGCTGTAAATGAAGTAATGGGGGATTTTGACACTTCAGGAAATAACTTCATGGAAGAGAATGAATTTATTGAAGGCGTTTCCAAATGGCTTAGGGAGGCCAAAAATACTGTCTCTATTACTGGCAGTTACTCAAACAATTTCTTCCAGGACTTTCACCAGGTAATAATTCCATGGAATACAGAATCACATTTTTATTATTTGTTATCAATGATGTTTGAATTCTCAATTGCTCTGCTTGTTTCTTATATTTTGTAGAGGACAAGAGATGAGCACAGCACACTGATAAACACAGGGGAGGAGGGTGAGGAAGAAAATTTAGGGAATAAGAAATGGACGTCAATAAAAGCCGGACTTCTTTTATTACTTGGAACTTGCATGGCAGCTGCTTTTGCGGACCCACTTGTGGACACCGTTCATAATTTTTCACAAGCTACTAAGATTCCATCTTTTTTCATATCTTTTATTGCTATGCCTTTGGCTACTAACTCGAGCGAGGCAGTCTCAGCTATTATTTTCGCGAGTAGAAAGAAAAAAAATACTTCATCTTTGACTTTCTCTGAGGTACTTATATTCCTGGTTCTCGTTTCTTTTTTTTCAATATTTATTATATTTTAGTTGAAATTGTTTTGTTTTACAGATTTATGGTGGAGTGACTATGAATAACACGTTGTGCTTGGCGGTGTTTTTAGCGCTTGTTTATGTGAGGCAGTTAACATGGGATTTCTCGTCAGAAGTGCTAGTTATTTTACTTGTTTGCATAATTATGGGTCTTTTTACGAGTTTTCGGACCACTTTTCCTCTATGGACCTGTTCCATAGCATACTTTTTGTACCCGTTGTCTCTTGTTATTGTTTACGTGCTGGATTATAAGTTTGGTTGGTCATAAGATTGTTTGAAGTTTTTTTTTTTTAATATGTATTTTACTGTATTACGTGTTTTTTCATGATTTCTAGTGTTGAGTTTTTTTTTTTTTTGAGAGTAATGATCTGTAGATGTCTATTGAATCAAATATCTTTTTAGTGTGAGTAGTGATTTAATTTCATGTTGTGTATTTGATTGTTCTGTGGAATATGTTTTTTTTTTCTTTTTCTTCAATATCATAGCGGAAAATCAGTGGAAAATCAATATTCCTTTCTTTTTCTCGAATTTTGTAGCAGAAATCAATATATATTGTCTTTTTCCTTTTTTTTGTTGCTAATAACATAGCGGAAAACAAAATTTTCAGTCAATTCCTTTTCAAGGATCCGTGTAGATTATCAGAGAGTGAGTTCACCCCTGATAGCTGCTCAAAAATGCTTTTGGTTGTGGGGGGAATAAAGCTAACGAAGGCTTCAAATGGATTCTATATGAACAGTCAGCATGTTTTCCTACTTGATTTTGATTCAACTTGAAATGTGTTAGGGAAAATAGTCATGTAATCTCTTGGAGCAAGCTCCACAAGTGTCCATTAAACACCTATGAAGTGTTCGTGCCATGCCTACAAATATTTTAGCTCCACATGATGTGTCATCGATGCTGAGGTGAAGATCGAAATGCTCCATTTAATAAAGCCGAATGCACATGGAAATCCATGGACATTTCATGTGCCAAACATGAAATCAGGCCTCTCAACTTTTGACAAGTCTTGAACAACCACAATCTGTCATTTCATTGGGGAGTTCATTAGACACCTGTGTTAACTTCAGAACGAAGCATCAAATTCGAGCCTCTCTCCCTTGCCATTTGTTCCTCACCAATAACCAAACTCCTCATGCCAAAAACATGCTAAATTGTTAGAAATATCTCAAGCCTTGCCTAGCCTGACCTTCTAAATCCTTGGTCATACTAATTCAAGCCCTTGCATGTATCCAATGACTCCACTCTGATAATTACACAATAGTTCATGCTTTTTAATAATTCTAGGAATGTATAATTTGCCATCTTGTTAGCTCTCATTCATTTTTATCATTGGGTATGATAAAATTTCAAAAATGTGGAGGGTTCTCTGTTTATTTTTTTTCTTACAAATAAACCCCAGGTCAAGCCATATATTGAATTAAAAGAGATTCTATTACAATGCAAGTGGCCAAGAGAATTAGCCACTAAAGAAAAAGAGAAAAAAATGAAAAGTAAAAGAGAACAGCACAAATTGCATGGACTTGGACGCTTTATCTTTGCAATAGATCTTTCCATAATTGGAAGCCATTATTGATTGTAAGATTTTTTTTTTGGGAAATTTACAAAAAAAATCCACTATCTTTTCTGAATATTACAAACAACCCCTATCTTTTCGTTTATTACAAATACGCCCCGTTAGAAATATTTTCTATACAAATACCCCCCTACATCAACTATTCCATCCATCTTATGGTTAGATTTTTAAAAATAACAAAAATACCCTCATCTATATTGAATATATTTAATTAATAAATAAACTCAAAAAACAAAAAATTAAATAAAAATAGTTAAATAAATAAAAATAACTAAAAATATAAATAAATTAAATAGAAATGAAATTAATTAAAATAAATAAAATTTAAATTATTAAATAATTAAAAATAAAAAGTTAAAAAATAAAAATAAATATTAAAATAATTAAAAAATTAAAAATTAATTCAATAAAAATTATTTAAAATGAACAAAGTATAAATAATTAAAAAGCTAGACATAATTAAATAAAAATAAAAAAATAATTAAATAAAAACTAAAAACTAAAAATAATAAAATTAAAAATAATTGTAAAAAATAATAATAACAATTGGCACAAAAAACTCTAGTTGATAATTATTATTATTTTTCAAAATTAATCATTATTTTATTATGTTTGATTTTAATTTAATTTTTGTATTTTGTAATATTCAGTAAAGTTAGAGTTTTTTTGTACATTTCCTATTTCAACATTATTTTTAATTTTATTATTTATTTATTTAATTTATTTAACTAATTTATTTAATTGTTTGTATTTTTATTTAGTTATTTATTTATATTTTTTTAACTTTTTCTTTTTAATTCTTTTTTATTTTAATTAATTAATTTATATTTAATTAATTAATTTACATTTTTAACTATTTTTATTTATTTAACTATTTTTATTTAATTTATGTCTACTTAATTTTTTTTTATTTTTTAAGTTTATTTATTAATTAATTATATTCAATATAGATTAGGGTATTTTAGTAATTCTTAAAAATCTAACCATAAGATGGATGGAATAATTGATATAGGGTGCTATTTGTAAATAAAGTATTTATGACAGGAGGGTATTTGAAATAAACGAAAACAAAAGGGGTTATTTGTAATATTCGAAAAAGATAGGGTTTTTTTTTTTTAAATGTAACAATTTGCTTATGTTGTATTAAATCGAATAAAATGTTTATTATATGGAATATTTACATTGATAATGCTAAAAAAAACTAAAAATAGTTTTATCCTTAGAACAAATGTTACTTTCTAAGAAAAAGATAGAAAAACAAACGGGAGCCTAATCCTTCCCATTTCCAGTCTTGAGTTCAAGTTCTCGCATCCAAAACTAGCGTCTATTCCTTGACGTTTATACGGCCTTCTCGGAGATCAAAACCCTCATTTGTTCATGGTTGTGAAAATTGTCTTCCATATTTTCCAACAAGTGGCGGCCTATATTGTACCCCACTTTCGTTGGCTATCTTTGTGTAGTTTTTGATGGACTGACTTAAGAATTTGCAAGGAGTTTGAGAATGTAATATGGTGTTGCCTTACAATATGTATCTAGACCTAGTTTAAAAGAAGAGTCCATTTTTTTTTCAAAAATCAAGAAACTGTTAACCATATAAGAAATTGGAAGTTTTTAGAGTTCTAGTTCGGAAATTCATATAGTTATTATTATAATGACTATTTATATTAATTTTATTTTCTTAGGAGTAGTCTGCCCATAGTGACGTAGAAAATCCCTTGAATCTTTAATTATTCCAATTTGGTTTACTCGGTGGGACATAACAGAAATAAGTTTTTAGAATATTAGAAATATGCAATTTGACAATTGATTTGCAAACCAAAGTTTTTTATTTCTATATTTTTCTTAGAAAATCTGCTATCCAATTATAAATGAAGAAAAAGTAAGTGGGCCTAACTCATCGAATGATGACTATATTAGCTATTCTAATATATAAATTCGATAATAGATAAAATTGAATAAGCACAAGCGAATTTTTTCCTTATACCACAGCAAGGCAAGAATTCTTTGATATTGATGTTGATTTTATATTCTTGTTACTGACTATTTACTCAAATTGAATTCGAAAATCGATTTTTCAATGCTTTTCCTTAAATTCCAAGTACAATCAATACTGTATTGGCGGAAGACCAAAACAATAAAGAATGAATGCGAGAAAAGGACTTTCATTTCAAACCAATCATTATTTCATATTTCATTTAATGGTAGAAAAAATAGAAATTTTTTGGGTATTTTAGTTTGACACGTTAAAATGAAAAGATATATTCTGAAATGGGAGGTGTCGGGAAGAAATTTGATTCATACAGAAGAAAATGCTCTTTATTGATTCAAATGTTATACCTATGGGATAGGGATAGAGGAAGAAGAACAAATCGAAATGAAATAAAAAAAATTAAGGAAAAAAGGAAACAGAACAAATCGGATTGGTGCCGACATCTCATCACGGAAGAAATGACTGACAGAGCCAGGCTAAGGAGGTCACTAACTCATATTAAAACGAATACTAATATAATAGAATAGAACTATATTTTTTGTATATACTTTTCTCGGTTCCATTGCTGTCACGGACCGTACGCAAACGAACGGATCATATAGATATCCCTTCAACACAACATACGTCTTTGAAAGGATCTCGGACGACTCACCAAAACAAGAAAGCCAGGATCTTTCAGAAACAAGTTGATTCCTATTTGAAGAGTGCAGAACTGCATGGATAAACTCACATTAACACGTTAAGTATCCCGCCTGGGGAGTACGTTCGCAAGAGAGAGGCGCTAGAGAGGGTAGAGGGACAGAGGGGCTTCAGGTTTGGGGGAGATTTCAAAATCACCCCCAAATCGCCCTTGTACGGAGAGAAAATAGATCCGTTATCAAACTTCTGATTAATTCTAAGCTTGTAGCAGACGTTGAGATTTTTTTTAGAGAAATTTTTGGAGAGGGTTTAAATCCCCTTTCAAATGATTTATATATATATGATCTTAGAAGTTATATAGTTTCTTTTTTTTTTAAATTAAAAATTAGAAAAAAAAATCAATGTGCCTATTCTATATAACTCGGATTGGCCCAACCCTACAAGAATAGAAAAATAAAGAACCGGATTTATAAGTCCGGGAAAGCTAATCCTATTTTTGGTAATATCTCAGAATTCAAAATCTATTTACTACAAAAATCTTCAAACTATGTTTTTTCTTCAGACAAACATATCATCTTCTCTCTCTTCTTCTTCGTTTAGTCTGCTTGGCGGCGGATCTGAAACCCGAAGGTTGAAGCTCAAAATCTCCATATCTTCTCTCCTCTTCCCCTTAACAAGTTTGATTAGCTCTCATTCTCCAACTATTTCATCCATTAGCTCTACCTCAACTATTTTCTCCTCTGTAAAAGCACGCCGACATCTCTCTCTCCACATGCAAAATATAAACAACAAACCTATTCTCTTTAGTTTTCCATTTCCTCTTTCCTTGGTGACCATTTTATAAACGTCATCGAAGGATCCAGCTTGTTGAGCTTTTGGAAAGTTGTTACTGATCACACACCACCCCTTTTTAATAAAATCACATTGACCAACAAGGTATTTAGTGGATTCTAATTCTCGACAATAGAGGTAGCATCTATTAACGAGCTGGAAACCTTTCTTTTTCAGATTGTCCTAAGTGAGTACTCTGTTCTGAGTAAAAAGGTACACAAAAATTTTCATTCTCATAGGTAAGGTTACTGACCAAATTATTTTTAATGGATTTGAGGTGTGGATTTCCATTGCGAGAGCTATGTAGGCACTTCTCGTGCTGAAAGACTTTTTATCAGTCCACCTCCAAACTACTGAATCAGAGGCATCTAAAAGTTTAACTTGGTCAATGATGGCTTGTAACTCCAACAGTTTTTGTTGGGGTAACTGAGCTGTGATTAAATGAAAGACCTCTCCCAGGTCTCGAAGTTGTTTAAACTGGTACAAAGTACCTTAGGTTACCTCTGTATGTGAGTATAAACTGCTAAATCTCTGTGAAAGAATCCCCTCCCCCTAGTTAGTATGCCAAAAGTTGGCATATTTACCATCTTCAATCTTAAGTTCTGTGCTTATTAGAAAGAATGGCAATAAGTCTTTTTCTTCCTTCCAAAAGTAAGAATCATAATTGTTTGCATCCAGGTTAGATCTTATATTACTTACTAGTTCTTTCCAAGATAGTGCTGGAGTACCATTATAAAATTTCCATATCCATTTTAGGAGTAATGCATCATTAAAAATTTCAAGATTTAAAACTCTCAAACCTCCTCCTTTCTTTGGTTTGCACACTTTTTTCCATGAGATTAAATTGTAACCTGTGTTTTTATTGCCTTTCCAAAGAAAAGTTCTTCTGTTTTTATCCATCTCTTTTATCACTTTGGGAATTTAAACACTGAAAGGTAATAAACTGGCAGTGAAGATAGTACATAATTAATCAGTACTAATCTTCTTGCTAAGTTTAAAAGGGCACCTTTCCATCCTTGTTATCTCTTTTCAAATTTTTTTATTATTTTTCTAAAATCAGATCTTGTTGGTTTTTTATAATGGAAAGGTTATCCTAAATAGCTTAGTGGCATTGCTGCTTCAGGACACCCTTGCTCATCTGATATTTCCTTTACTATGGGGAGATTTTCTGAAGTTGTGCAGAACTCCAATTTCTCATAATTTGTCTTTAAACCTGAGCATTTTTCAAATATTTTTAACAAAAAATTCAATCTCTTTACTTGGTCGATTTCTAGTTTTATCAAAAATACGGAATCATCGGCATAAAAACATGATATGTTAATAGACCTTATTGGTTTTTCAAAGTAATTAATATTGCCCAAGCTTTTAGTTACTCTGGCTAGAGTGTCCATGGCCAAAATGAATAAGTGGGGTGATAATGGTCTCCCTGTCTCACCCCTCTTTTCATGTGTATTGATTTTCCAGACACTCCATTTAATAGAATTTTAGCTGCCGCTTGTAGCACACAGGCTTTTATCCAGTCAAGCCACCAACCCTTAAACCCCCTGATTTCTAAACTTGAATAATGAAATCCCAAGAAATTATATCAAAAGCTTTGTCTATATCTGCTTTAAAATATAATAATGGTACATTTGAATGGTTTGCTTTGTGTGCTATTTCTCTGGCATAAATGTAACAGTGAGAAGTATTTATTGTTTCCAAAATGCCCATTTGATTTTGAAGAATTAGTTTATTGATTATTTTTTTCAATCTATTAGCTAGTATTTTTGAAATTATTTTCTGAATTGGAGCTTACTAAACTGATAGGCCTGTAATCCTTTGATTGAATGGCTCCATCCTTTTTTTGAAATTAAAGTTATGTGTGAAACTGTAAATTCTCCCAATCCTTTTTCACGGTGATTATTTTTTATTATGTAATAAATTTTCTCTCTTGTTAGTTTCCAATATTTTTTAAAAAACTCTCCATTAAAACCGTCAGGTCCTGGTGTTTTATTATTTTTCCAATTTATAACAACCTCATCTACTTCTTCAATATTCAAATCCATGTTTATATCAACAAGATTTACAATCTCATTTTGGAATATTATTTTAAATCAAAATTGGCACTTGTATTTTTCTTTATTGTTGCATAGTTATGGAAGAATTGAGAGTTACAATCACCCTCTTTTAACCATTGAAACTTTTCTCTTTGTTTCCAATAGTTTTCCTCTTCTTTTATTATTTATGCAATTCTTACTTTGATTTTTTTCTTTAGCCAGACTTTCAAATCTGGTAGTTTTGTTGATTCTTCTTTCACTTCATATCACTTTAAAATTACTTTATTATTTTCTTTGTGTTTCCTTTATTTTCTTGTTTTATTTTTATTCCATTCTCTCTAAGTTTTCTCCAAAGTCACCAACTTGTCATGAAATTCATCTAGAGTTGTGGACTGAGATGATTTTAAGTGTTCCTCTATTATATTGTTGGCTTCATGACTAAGAAGCCATGTGTTTTCAAATCTGAAAGTAGTATGAATTGAGAAATTAGTAGTTGACTGAAAGATAATAGAGCAGTGGTCTGAAGCAGGATTGGACTCTACTCTTTGAGTATAATTTGGAAAATGTTTAGACCAAGATAGGTTAAAAAGAAACCTATCCAGTCTTGCTTTGATCTGAGAACTTGACCATGTAAATTTCCTATCATGTAAGGGTGGGTTAATAAGATTGAGCTTTGATATGAAAGATCTGAAGATTTTTGAGTCTGCCCAACTTTTTTTGCTGCTTCCAGACCTTTCATGAACAGAGTCCACTAAATTGAAATCTCCCAAAACCAGCCAAGATACATTATTTACCTCCATTTTTTCCAATTCTTTTAGAAATTCTTTTTATCAGTTGTCGTTTGTGGACCATAAACTCCTATTATAATAATTGTTGAATTGTCCCATTTGCATCTCAAATGAATTGTAATACTGTGAGATAGTCTAATTATTTTAATACCTTCAAATAAATTCTCATCCCAAGCAAGCACTATTCCTCCTGAAGCTCCATTTGGATGCATTACTGAATATCCATTTAGTTTATTACTAAAAATCTCTTTATGTAATTAAGTATTATATTCTTTCAGTTTTGTCTCTTGTAAACAAGTAATACTATTCTTGAGATTAATAATAGCCTCTTTAACATCTCCTTTTTTCTCTGTTGTATTTAAGACTCTTACATTCCAAGTAAGTATATTTATGTTTTTAAACTTCATTTTAATAATTATTGTTTTAACTTGAGATTCTTTCTTTGTACAAGTTAATGAGCTCTAGAGATCATCTCTTGTCTTATTTCCTGCCCCTTCCTGCAGATTGCATATTTCTCCAACCTCCAGCTTTCTTTTATCCTCTAGTAAGTTAACTTCTACTACCTCTTCATGAAAAATTAATTTCTTTTATTATTCCTCATTTTGTAATCTAGTGTTGTTTCATTATATTGGGTCGGTTGTGCCTTATTTATTGCAAAAATATAATTATTGATTTGCATCTGTTATATCTTGATGCTTTTTCTTATCTGCTGAGGGATCTCTTTCTTCTTTCTGGTTTGTTTAATAGGCCCTATATTAGCACTGGATGGTGCTAGTTCAGACTGTTTTAATTGGTGATTGGAGATGTTGGGTGGTGGTATAGTGTTCAGGGGATATTCTGGATCATATTCCTGGACTGAATTTTCATGTACATATTGATCCTCTAATTTGTATTCTAGATATAGAACCTGGTTATTATTTTGTGGGATGGTTAATTCTGAAGTTAGTACATCTTGTTGATTCTGGTATTGTAATGGGTTTAATGAAGGTCAGGTATTGGTTGACTTTCCTTAGGGTTGTTAGATACCGGTATTTGATCTTCAAAGAGAGGATTATATATAATACTATGTGGGATGGAAGGGTTTGAAATTGGTATCCTGAATCCAGAGCTATAAGGATCCAGCATTTGGTCTTCCAAGTTAGGGTCATGTAATACAAGTTGTTGTTGAATACGAGTGGGTGAAACTTGGGGAGAAATGGGTAGTGATGATATATTATAAGAGCAAGATGCTATATTTTGAACAGATTCTGCTAAAATCGGAACTCCTTTGCTTTTGAAACATCCCTTCAATCCCCAGATTTGTATTATTTTTTGCTTAGGTCTCCACTCCATTGGGTTTGGAAGATTCAAATAATTTGGAACCATGGTATAAACTTTATGTGAATGCTTGCCATCAGTAAGATTGAGAGAAAAAGGTATATATCTGATTTTTTTACTTACTATGATTGTTAAAGAGACTTCCTTTACATCTGTTGGCCCGTTTATGTTTATAATCTTTTCTAATTTGCCAAATGATTCAATTAACCAAGCTAAGCTATCCTTGTTTGCTTATGTGTTAGGTACCCTTCTTATGATAACCTTCACTTCTATTGGTTGGCTGGTATTTTGCTCAGACTGTGATAGTAATCCCTCCTTAATGAAATCAGGGTTTTTGGCTTTTGTGTAATTGGATGGGTTTTAATTGCTTGGTAGTACAAATTTGTGATCTTCTTGTTGCATTTGTAACAGGATATTTTGTTTGTACAATCTGATCTTCTTGTTGCATTTGTAACAGGTTATTTTGTTTGTACAATCTTTTCTTTCATGAGTTGATTGTAAGCATCTAAAGTATTGAATTCTAATGTTGATTTCTGCCTCTTTCTTTGCCCTTTCTTTGATTTTCTTTTTGTTCTCTACTAGAATCCAACCTTTGTTTTATTGATTTTGTAGTGGTTAAGTTTTCTTGTTCTAAGGTTTGAGAGACGATCTAAGTAAAAGTTGGTTGATTAAGATCAGATCGAATTAAATTAGCCATTGTTTCTCGCGTTGTTTCCTCAAAAACCAACTTGAAATCTTCTTGTTCCTTCTCTCACTTTCTTTTCCTCTTTGCCGGATTTTTAGCGAATCCATCCCTTTTCTTTCTTGAATCTTGAATCTTGAATCTAGAAACTCCAGTGATTGACGATTTCTCCCTTAGAGGTAAGTCTTAATACACCGGGTAAACTACGAGGCACAGTCCTTATCCTCTTTAGGATCGTCGGAGTTCTAGCTCGAGATTCACCGGTGATAAAAAATTTCCGGTTCTAGATTTTCTTGAAATTAAAGGATCTTTAATTACCAAGATATTATAACCAATTTGCCCATAACTTCTTCTCTATAATTTATGAATCTAGCATTCTATCAAACATATTATATACACTTTGAAAAATAATTATAATATCAAAACAGATTCAAGAATTTAAACAATATAACCAAAAAGTGAATTATACTAGCAATTTAGTATCAAATCCAGATTCAAGAGTTGAACAATATAAACCAAGAAGTGAATTGTACTAGCAATTTAGAATCAAAACAGATTCAAATATTGAATAATATAAATCACAAACTGAACTATAATGGCAATTTAATGTCCAACCAGATTTAAGAACAGAATAATTTAAACCAAGAACTGAACTATAGCTGTAATTTAATAGCAAAACAGATTCAAGAATCAAACTTTATAAATCAAGAACTGAACTAGTCGCACAATTTAATATCAAAATAGATTCAAGAATCAAACTTTATATCAAAACAGATTCAAGAATCAAACTTTATAAACCAAGAACTGAACTAGTCGCACAATTTAATATCAAAATAGATTCAAGAATCAAACTTTATAAACCAAGAACTGAACTATAGTCGAAAATTAATATCAAAACATATTCAAGAATTGAACTTTACGAATCAAGAATTGAATTATACGCGCAATTTAGTATCCAAACAGATCAAGAATTAAGCTTTATGAACAAAGATTCGAATTATACTTAAGTAGAAACCAAGAATTTAGTGGAATATATCTTAACGGAAGGTAAAATACATTAACCAAAACGTACCTGGCAGATCTAATAGCTTGTTGATACACTACTGGTTCAATCCTCCGTTGAGACTTTCATTACCGATTATGCGCCTAGCTGTGCGAGAGAGAGAGAGCACTTCCAAAGAACAATTAGTGCAACTCAAGAACTTGGAAAGGGCCGACAAGAACTTATTCCATTGCTTTCTTTTCAGGTTCTTTCGCCAGATCTTTGTTTTCTTCCTTGTAAATCAGATCAGCATTGAGATTTTATTAGCAAAAATTCTGGAGCACCTTTCTTTCCAAATCTAGAAAGTAACATATGTTATTCTTATTGTTTTCCCTCTTTGTTTTAAGTGTTTGTCTTTGTATGACCTCATTGTTATGTGTTCCAATTGAAGAATAGATCTGAATTGTGTAATTGTATTCCTGGAATATATGACCTGCTGACTCAGCCTGATTCTTACATAATATGCACATATTGGGTAACACCAAGCCCCTTTTGCACAATTGATCTACAGTTCGCAGTATGTTCCTGATTAATCTCCGTATGAACATCTTTGGTGGAGTGTTTTCCTAATGTACTGATATGTGACAGTATGCTTGGGATTAGTAGATATGAGATTATACAATGAAGAACTAGAGTATTTGTCATCATGCCTCAAGGTCCAATGTACCACAGATGTAGTACCAATTGCTGTGTTGATATCCAGTCATCCCAAATTTGGATTAATTCATCCAGTTCTGATGCAACAATTGAAGATAGAGGTAGGTTGAAGATTGTAGACCAGTCTTGAAGGTTGAATGCCTCATTGATTGATATATTTTGGTTTCTGTTTACAAAGGAGAAGAGGTTAAGGAATCTCTTAATCAGAATTGATCCCATCCAATTATGCTTCCAGAAGATTGTATTTTCCTGTAAAATTCCTTCATATCTTATGAATGAGTTGAAGATGTTCATGACGGAATATATTCCGTGCATGAGTGGTGAGGAGTTATTATTTGAAATTGCAGTTGGGACAAGGGTGTGGGTGTATAAAGTTGTTGCTAATTTTGCCCATCAACCCTTATCTCTTGCATAAAATTCCCAGGCCCATTTAGCTAGATGGGCCATATTCATGTGCTCCAGGTTTTTGATTCCCAATCCAGCACACTCTTTTGGCAAACAGACAGTGTCTCAATTTAAAAAGTTTCCTTTCCTTTGTTATGTTAAGTATTCATGCCCCCAAGAATTCCCTTTTGATTTTGTCAATTCACTTAATTACGCAATTGGGTATTTTGAACACTAAAAAGAAGTATGAGGGAAATGAGTTTAGTATTGAGTTGATAAGCACAATCCTGCCTGCCATTGTCATTATTTTCCCCTTCCAGCATCGAGTTCCGGTTCTTCCCGTGACATTAGTCATGAAGTATTTTCAAAATTTGATCTAGATTTTAATTTTCGAATTGATGACAAGGAATCATTCATTCAAACGGTTCAAGTTCCAAGTTCAAATCAATTAAATAATAATGTAGAACTTGGATATCGCGATGAACTAGTTGTGACCAAAGCCAAACCGAACCGTTACACCAAATAACTATGATTTTTTAAACCAAACCGGATCAGATGAACCAAACAACCGGATCAGATGAACTGAACAACTAAACTCTACAAACCAAAACAACCAAACAAGACCGGATGAACCAAACAACTGACTCGGATGAACAAAATAACCCAACTAAATTAACAAGAAGTTCAAATTTCATATATACTTCTGGAAAACCTCATAATTTCATGTATGCTACAACAGCGAAATATCACTAATAACCCTATAAAATTATTCAAATATCATGGATACCCCTACGAAACCACACATATATGATGACTATCCCTACAAATTTCTTAACATATCACGAATACTCTTGTCATTAATATTCCATCAAAATCTGTCAGCAAATAATATCTATAATGATTGCATTATTATTAATTATTTTATTAAATATACAAAATGACTATTACATACTAATTTTTTTTATTATTTTTTTTAGAGAATTGTAAGTTTTTCTCTTAAACATATTCATCTTTGACCTACTACACATAATAAATAAACAAAAAAGAACATAAAATGACTTAATATAGATTCTTATCACATTTACATAGAGTAAAAATGGAAAAATAAAATAAAAAAATAACGTTAATCTGAACACTAAATATATCATAGGGATATCCACGATACTTGAGTGATTTTGTAAGGGTGTCGGTGATATTTCACTTTCTGCAGGGGTATACGTGAAATTATGATGTTTTGGAGGGGTACACGTAAAATTTGGCCTAACAAGAATTGATTGATTAACCCCAATACTTTATTTTTCACTCATTTTAACTCTTCTTATTGAGACATATCATCACTTTTATATTGACCGTTCGATTAAAATTTTTGTCAGATCTTAACCTTTCATTTTCTCAAATGTATGATATTTTATGGCAACATGTCTGTGGCTACTAAAACATAATAATATGATTGGTTGAATTGATATTTTATGTTCTATTATCGATTTAATGAAAACCGTTGATTTTTTTCTGGCCATCAGATCTTAATCATATGGTTTCAATGAATCATGGTTGAAAGTTATGTTTAAATATTAACACAAATAGAATATGCGAAATTCACTAACTAAAATATAAATAAATTTTCTTTTCTTCTTTAAAAAATAATAATTCTTAATGAATATTTTATTTCTCATGTTAGAATCATCAAATATAATTTTTTTTGAAATTTTCTCTTGATTTTGAAATTTGAATACTAGATTGTTATGGTTTCAATTTAATTTTTTTCTTACTAAAAAATGTTAATATAGACTATATAAGAGAACATGTAAAAAATGATATGCACATTAACTCTTACCTAAATTTTCACCACTCTTTGAGCATTTTTAAGAGACTTATCATCAAAGGTCGTCAAATCAAAAAAAATCTCAAATCTTACTTTTTTATGTAAATTATTACCACAATATCATATGATCAGTTAGATTAATGTTTCATATATCTTCAGTTATGTGAGAACTATGATATAAAAATAATTCGGAGTATTAAGAACTATATTATATTACTTAATGTATTACGAGTTTCAAAAAAACTTATGTGATCAATTTATACATAATCCATATAATTTTAAGGACTAAAAATATAAAAAAAATAAGAAAATAAGGAAAATAGTGGTGACAATTTTGTAAAGAAAATGAATCATGTTACATTGTTATATATATATAAGATCATATTTTCTTTTTAAACATTATGTTAAAGATGATTATTATTTTCTATATTTTTTAAGTTAATCATCTATAATTAAATCTCATATAGTTTCAACTAAAATATATGAAATAAACTTGCATTTTTATTTCGTCTCGATCGGCTTTATCTAAGCTTGGTTAATACTTGATTTTTTTTCTAATATAATATGTCAAGAGATGACATAAGAATATCATAGAGAAAAAGATTATGATATTTTAAGCTTTGAAATCTTAGTGCAAATATAAATTGAGACCATAAATTAATTATCTAAATTATTTAGTGGGTTATTATTTTCTTATTTTTTGTTGTTGTTAAGATGATATGATTATGTATAAATTGATCACATATATTTTTTTGAACCCGTAATATATTAAGTTATGTAATATAGTTCTCAATACTCTAAATTTTTTTTATATGATAGTTCTCACATAATTCAAGATATAACGTGAAACACTAATTTAACCGATCATGTAATATTGTGGCAATAATTTAATGAAAATATATGATTTGAGAGAAATCTTAATGCAAACGAAAATTGAGATCATAAATTAATTATCCAAATTATTCAGTGGGTTATTAGTTTTTTATTTTTTTATGAATTTATCATTTATTTTATTTTATTTCTCATATATAAATTTATTTGTATACAATATCCATCCTTACAAAATTGGATGTAATATAAAAAATATTTTTGAATGAATAATAAATGGATATAATATCTTATGATGTAATTTAAAATGATTGGAGACGTAGTCAACTTACTAATATAATTATTATATATTAATCATATACTATGAATTAATTTAAAACTTTTATTTTGAATTTTCATCATTGCAACTTACATTATAGATTGAAATAAATAAAAAAATTTGAAATACTCGCAGTTATAACCTAAACATTTTAAACTTTGAACATCCCCAAGTCGAGTGGAATTCATACGGTTTCTTTATGTGAAATGCCTTTTGTTCTCCTAATTTCTTTGGTTTATTAATTTATTTTCTCAAAAGTTGGGTTTTATCCTAGCTCTATCTCGGCCCATATAAGTGTATAAACCCCTCTAATGTTTAGAAAATTAATTTAGGCCGAATAAGTACTTTATGCCGCGTATGTAATAGAACCCGTTTAGGAAATATTTGAATTTCTTGAACTCGCGGAAGTACAACAAGAATATATATTCAATTATGACACTTAATTTAGAGATAATTAACTATATTTTTGTGAAATTTGTTTGTTGGAACAACTTTTGATTTTCTTATAACATCTAATCCGCATCACATTTCAATATTTTTCTTAAAGCTGAGAATTGTTTTAATGATTTTGATTCTGAAATTTAATTTTGAGGTTGCACATAATATAAAAATAAAAAATTTATGCTAAGAAAATAAAAAAAACGAATATTAAACATTATAATTTTTTTACTGACAAAAAAGCGAAAGCTGAGATCCAAAAGAGTGTCGGCAACTTGTGAGGTGAAGAAATACTTAATCCTACTATGTTTAAAAGCCAACCCAAAGCGAAAGGAAACCAGAGATAGAAGTCCGAGCAGTCGGCCATGTCAGGCACCTTCTTTTTTGAACAAATTATTGAATTTCGACTCCGAACTTGGAAAATCTCTTTGAGGAATTGTACGATCGATGATCCTGTTTTGATAGAAGAACTCTCAATTGGGATAATTCATTTTTAAGATTGGAGAACAATTCTATAAATTCTTCAATTTTATCAATAGGCAATGCTAGCTAGTTCTGGAGAAATGGCAAGCAGTTTACAAATTCCTTTGTGTAAATAGGCATCCACAATCGCAAAATTTAATGGTTTTTGGCCCGGTCAATGAATGATAATATATTATGAAGAGAAAAAGTCAAGGAAAAATATTTGAAAGAAAGTGTACTTTCATCCAAAATGAATCCAATTCCCCACCCCTTTTATTTTTTCAAAGACTTTTCAGAGAGGCGAATTTTTTTGAATAGTGGCACTATTTTGAAGAATAATTAATCGGATAACATTTTTTTCAAAATATTTGGGTAGGTAGCATTTCCGCCAGACCCTCTGGCGGAACTGAAGTAGTTCCGCCAGAGCATATGGCGGAACTAGGTATTTTTTTTTTGCTAATCTCGGCCATTTGGCACCCTTAAACACGCTTAATTAATGGAAAATGCTAGTTCCGCCATAGCGTCTGGCGGAACTAAGTAAAATTTATTTTTGGCCCAATTTGGACGGTGAAATTGGCCCAAAAATGACGAAAATATAGGTTCCGCCAGACCCTCTAGTTCCGCCAGACCCTCTGGCGGAACTAGACCATTTTTTCAACTTACATTCTGACTCAAAAAATGGTTATAACTAGTTCCGCCAGAGGGTCTGGCAGAACTAGACAATTTTTTCAACTTACATTCTGACTCAAAAAAATGGTCTAGTTCCGCCAGATTCTCTGGCTGAACTATATAGAAATAACTAGTTCCGCCAGATCCTCTGGCGTAACTAGACCATTTTTTCAACTTACATTTTGATTCAAAAAAATGGTTTAGTTCCGCCAGACCCTCTGGCAGAACTAACTAGAAATAACTAGTTCCGTCAGACCCTCTAGCGAAACCTGTATCAGCGTGTCTTCCGCACGGTCTGACCCCAAAAAATTGAGAAATATCCTAGTTCCGCCAGACCCTATGGCGGAACTAGTTCAATCATATAAAAGGAAAATCTTTCTCTCTCTCCCCCAATCTAACCTAAAGTCCGCCCCCAAAAAATAAAAATACTATTCAGGCGATTTTCAGGTGTATTTGACCCAAATAAATAGAGAAAATAGAAGAAAAGAAAGACGAAAATTAGGTATTCCATTATAGATTTTTTAATTCATTAAATAATTAATTGATTTTATTATATATTTGTTGTTAATTTGTTGAAATATTATTGTAATTAGTAAGAAGAAAATGGCACAAAACTCTCAAATTCTTGTATATTAAGATGGTCTTATTGTAAATCTACCAAACAGATGCAATTACGACCCAGAGAAACCGGCTTATATTCCAGAAAGTACAACCGCAAATAGGGATTATGACCAACTGTGTAACGAAATTTATGAGAATCTCGGTTGGTCGTATAGTGATATTCTTTTAATCCGAGGTCGGCTTCATTCCCTTACGAAAAGGCATTTGGCATTATAGGTTAGTGAAAATTATGAATAATACACAATTGATTAATTTTGCGGAACGCGTTATAAGGGTTGGGATGGAGGAATTAGAAATATATGTTGATCGCGTCCAAAATAAAGAATATCAGATAGAAACTGATGGTGTTATGCCCTAGGCCAAAGTGTTTGTGACCTAGATAATGGATTGTAATAACAAACATAATATTTATTCTAAGATATTTCATATAATATGTGCGTATAGGTTATTTTAATATAATTAAAATAGACCATGAATATTCAATTCAGGTTTATGTCATCCAAGTGCGTGACTTTCATAGTAAAACTATAAAGTGTTATGAATGCTATTCTAAATCGTCCCTGGTCATTTATAGGATATTTTTGGAGACAAATATACTTGCAGATACATATAAATAATTTATATACAAACTATAAATGTACACCAGTATATTAGTTGACTGATGATTATGTTTTACTGATCATGGATAAATAGTTATCAAGTCATTAACATAGGTATATGTTAGAGACCATATACTGGACTGACCCGCCATAAGAATGCTACATGTTTTACGTCATTAGCGATTCTTGTAACATAAAGTTTTGACCTGTGATTGTCTCGGTTCCCAACATGAGTAATTTTATACTTTAATATAATCTAACACTGCCTTTAATCGGGTGGTCATAACGGTTATGATTCGGTATACAATGAATCATGTAGAGGGATGAGTGCAATCAAGACGGGATTTGTTCCTCTCATAAATGAGAGAGATATCTTTAGGCCTCTTGATGAATTGAACTGAAGAAATGTATGGCCATACTCAAATGAATTAATAAGAGTTATTAATGTCATTTGTTCTTGTTCAGTTTAATTCGGAATCAAGAAATATTAATCGATTAATATAAGGATGGCGTCTTACATGCCTTATGATCGATATAGATATCGCGTGACAAAGGGACTAAATACGTGATTATTGTTTAGGTAAATCGGATCACCGATATTCACTTAAATTGGGTAGTCATGATGGCTTGCTAGGGTCCGCTCATGATTTATAGACTGTCAGGTGTATTGCCAACATTAAGTGAACCTACGGGTCACACACAAAGAACAAACCGAAACGGGCGCCAGAAAATCCTAGCGACTTATATGATGAGTTGCATAAGAATGTCACAAAATATATTATCATCTTATGTGATAAGATGTGATATATATATATATATATATATATATATATATATATATATATATATATATATATATATATATATATATATATATATATATGAAGACTATGAGCACAAAAGATCATGTAATCTAGAAGAGTCTAGATGATGGCATGTGGATAATGATGAGTGATGTCATACACATATTTTAGTGTGAAGAGACATGACTCTTCACCTCTATATAAGAACATAGAGGGGTCCAAATTCACAACACAACACATCATTCTCTTTCTCATTATTTCTCATTCTCTTTTGTGAGACAAAAGAGAGAAAATATACTTTCTAATTTGTATGACAAAATTATGAAAGGGTGCTTTCCTTTTGTATGACAAAAATGAAAGAGTGCGATTATATGAGAGGAATTATATACATCTTTTGTGAGATAAAATAAGAAGAGTTTTCTTATGCAAGAGGAGAACAAGCTACTAGCATATATATTGTTCTTCTTCCCGTTTTAAGAAGTTTGTTCGTGTGGATACCGGTAGAGGCGTTCGTACTTTCGGCGCTTGTGATCTATTCGGCTAAGAAGATGAGAACGGATGTTGAGAGTTTTGGTGGAGACCGATTGTGTGTGTGGTAGATGACTTCCGCACGATCTGATCTAGACGGCCTAGACGGACATAAAATCGGTTAGGACGTTAACCGGTTTAGAGACGCATGGACAACACGCATGGTTTGAGCGTCACGGATTAAGCGTAATCCGAAAGGTATCTTTAAGATTTATTTCTTTGATTTAACCGATACGCACGGATCCTCGGATTCGTTTTGGATGAAATTTTTGTTTTCCGCTGCGTTATGCACATCTGAAACCCAATAGTCTTGACTTGCTGCGACCTCTCGACTTAGAATGTCCGTGGTTGTTGTTTCTCTAACCTCCACGACTCTGATTCTCTACATTTAAGGCTGAACTCGTGGAATCCCAAGCTTCGCTCCGCTCCCTTCGTCAAATATCCTCGTTCAGGATGCGATCTCGTACATCCTCAGAAGTCAGATCCTCCTTTCCGCCGATAACGTATATCGTTGTTGCCCAGCTTTTCGACAAGGATGACAATAACATAAGAGCATTCGTCTCTTCACCAAGGTTAAGTTTAAACTAGTCATAGATCCACCTTCCGCCATCTTCAGGTGGAAAAGGCAGCACATCAGGTGCAGCTTGTTTAGTGAAGACGGCTTCTCATACATGTTGGCAAATCTTCTATTTGCATATTCCAATAATAGCCAAAGTCTCACCTATCGAACCGACTCATCGACACCTTACTCTCATCCATCGCTCTTCTACGTATCGTATCCTGGTTCGCACCCAAAGGAAATTTTCTTCAAACCTTGACTTTGGTATTACTTGTTAGGAACCAATACGCAACAGCAAACACAGTAACATAAAGATTTAATGAGGAAACTCTAAAGAGTATAAAAATCACGTGCGTCGGCACTCAAACACTTTTTTTATACTTAAAGAAAGAAAAATACAATATAATTATTTGTATTTGTTGGAATGAATAAAACTCTCTACTTCCTGCTCCTGTATTTATATTAATAATCATATCTAATACAAGAAAACACAGAGAATTACTGCCCAATGCATAATTCATGGAAACAACAATATAAGTAAATAATATATTTTCAATTCTATTTGTCACTTATGAAAATAAGTCACATCAAACAAATATGGAAGAACTTTTCTATCTCCTGTATGATTTTCTTTTTTATGATATCTAGAATTTTTCAAAAATCTCCACACCAAATACATTATTGTTGTGCCAAATCATCCAAATTATACTCATCTAAATCATTGACTGACTAATGACTTGAATATGATATTTTTTGTATTGTTATGTGTTGTGGTTATTTTACAAGCATTTTTATGGATTTTTAGAAAACCACATCATCTTTTGTTGATGACACGAGTTTTTTTTATTTGTTTGGTTGAAGTTAAACCGATTTCATTGCTCATGGTTTATAAGTTGTGATTATTTCTGTCCAAATATGGAGTTCGAAAGCCAGCCTAGGGACTGAATTACCTGACAAGCAAAATTCAAAATTTATAGTTAATCCAAAGGAATAATAAGGTCAAATGGAGATGGAGTGAAAATGGGGTGTACACAACAAAAAAATGCATACAGAAACATGAGTATTGGAGTGTATACTTCAACAGACTTGAACAATCTGAAGAAGATACCATTGCCACTGAGGATGCAGATCCACTTATGGCTCAGAAGAAGAGGAGGGATTCTTATTCAAGATAAATTGCAGAGCAGAGTTGTTCTTGTCAATAGGCGTTATATATGCAAGAAACACCGGGAAAAGTCGAGCACTTGTCAGATGAGTATGATTTTATAAGTAGAAACCGAGAAGGAGAGCTCCTAGTCACGGTTGAAGAGATGATCGAGCTGGTTTAAAAAAAAAAAGTGAAGATTTAAAGGCAAAGAAAACTTCAACCTTGTTCCTTTTTGTGGTTTGTCGAGAGAGTTGTAGACGAGCATTCTCCGATGAGGAGAAATCACGATCAGTGCTCATAGAGAAGATAGAGAAAGAGCTAGTTATGGTTAAGCGAATGAAGGAAGAAGAAAGGAAAAGAGCAATGGAAGGAAAGTAGCAAGACCAAAGACATGTCGGTAAAGTACACGAGGCTGAGAAAGGCTGAGATCCACTTATGGCTCAGAAGAAGAGGAGGGATTCTTATTCAAGATAAATTGCAGAGCAGAGTTGTTCTTGTCAATAGGCGTTATATATGCAAGAAACACCGGGAAAAGTCGAGCACTTGTCAGATGAGTATGATTTTATAAGTAGAAACCGAGAAGGAGAGCTCCTAGTCACGGTTGAAGAGATGATCGAGCTGGTTTAAAAAAAAAAAGTGAAGATTTAAAGGCAAAGAAAACTTCAACCTTGTTCCTTTTTGTGGTTTGTCGAGAGAGTTGTAGACGAGCATTCTCCGATGAGGAGAAATCACGATCAATGCTCATAGAGAAGATAGAGAAAGAGCTAGTTATGGTTAAGCGAATGAAGGAAGAAGAAAGGAAAAGAGCAATGGAAGGAAAGTAGCAAGACCAAAGACATGTCGGTAAAGTACACGAGGCTGAGAAAGACAAAAGTAGCGTGAAATGAAAATATCTCTTCTCGAGTCTTCTGGGCTTTCTATTCTTTCCAGAAAAACGAGAAAGGGAAAAAGAAAAAAGGAAATATATGTGTGGGCTTTCTATTCTTTCCAATTTTAATTTTTTTCAGAGGCCTTCTTTTCAAGATGGGCTTCATTTACAGCCCATGATTTGAGATTGAAAAAGAGGTTAGATAGTTTATGTATAGATTTAGGTCTTTTTGATTTTTTTTATAGGAAATGTATATATTATACATTTATACATAAATAAACTTTAGAAAAAGATCAATAGGAAATGATTTATATTTGGATGGGGGATGAATAAATCCTCTCCAAATTTACTCAAAAAGAAAAAAATAAAATCAATGAAACATATAAGGTTAGTTTCAAAGACATTTTGGTGACAAATATGTTATTTTGATATTTAGCGGAATGATTATATCAATTATTGAAGTTTGTGTTTTCACACAAAAATATAAGTAATATGTAGCAATTTTTTCATTTGCAAAAGAAAATGTAGGTAATTGAACATTTAGTGTGTGTGTATATATATATATATATATTTGCAAAATAAAATGACATATTATTCGTTACGTTGTAAACATTGTAATATGTAGCAAGTTGAAAACTATAATACGTTAGCTTGTCTCATGTTTAATTTTTTGAAAAATATCACAAAAAAATCTATATTTAGTTTTCTGTGCTTAGGCAATAGAGATATGTCGCAATTTTTTGTTATAAAAACCTTACATGCAGCCCCATGCAGAGAGCCGTTATTTTTACAAAAAAAAAAAGCATACACAAGAAAATGCACTCGCACTACTTCGAAGTTTCGAACTTGGGAACGTGTGGAATCATTGTTTCGAACTGGGAATGTACAGAATAGGAGGCCACAAGACTAACCGCTATGTCAGCGTGACCTTTTTGATACATTTCTTCTAAACATCACTAAATACATTTGATAAATGGGACACATGTCAAAATGTGGTGAAATATATCCTGCTTTATTACTATACTAGTATAGTATAATATAATATAATATATAATATAATAGTATAATTACCAATAAGATTAAATTAGACTTTTAGAACGTACAATTACAAATTAATCTAAAAGAAATAGCATTAACATCATAACTACTTATCTTAAAAAAAATTATTTATTGCATTACAACCCCTAAGACCAAAAATATCAAACCCAAAAGTTTAACGGAAATTAAAAATTTCAAATTACAAATTAGCACCTTATAAATCATACAATTGCAATTAAGATAGTAATATATTATAAATTATAAAGCTATCTTAACATTAACAATTATTTTATCTATTTCAACCCTTTCGTATAATTATTTGGATATATTCTCAAAGAAACAAGAGTACCCGTTATTACTAATATTTTTTGAAAAATAATTATTATTAATTAAGCGCATTAATGATTTATGTTATAAAAAACTTCATGCATTACCCATGTAAAAATGGAGGCTGCGCCAAGAAACTACGAGTAATTACTTCATAGTTATGTAAACAATTTAATTTCGCCCATGACATGAATCAACTAATAAAATTAGGAAAACTATACTTTGCCGCCTAATTTCTCCACAAAATTATCTTATACATCAGTACTGTATGGTTTTTGTACTTTCATGAAATCATCATCATTATTTTATTATATCAAAAAGTATATCCATGAGGAGTATATTTATTGGGGGGATATATTTTATACCCATATGAAATAAATTTTCATCCATATAATATCATGATAACATGCACATTTTTGTGGGAAATAATGATTTATCATATATGCTCTCATAAAATTACGGGTATGTAAGAAAAACGAAGAGACCCATAATATAATAACTAAAATTTAGCTAGTGTGTGTGTGTGAGAGAGAGAGAGAGAGAGCATGTGAGGTGCATGTGAAATCAGCAGGTGTACGGGGATAAGGAAAGAATGTCATACAAGCAGCGCACATGGAGAGACATCATTTAATTCCCCACTCTGCCTCCCTCCTTTCAATTTATGAAAATAAAGAGCATACAACATGATAAGAAAAGAGAATAAAGTATAGTTTCATTTTAATATTCAATAATATTAGAAATTTCTTTACCAAAAAATATTAATATTAGAAATTTATTCACATATTTTGCTTTACATATAATTGACTAGAACAATTGATGATTAGATCACAGTAAAATAGACCAAAATAATGTCATATAATGCAGAAAGCTAGAAAAGAATCTTGAAAATAATAAGGTAGAAAAAAATACGAAACAGAAGTTAAATTACAAAAAGCTCGTAAAAAACTGTATAAAACTCTTTCCTTTCCATTATACCTTGCCATATTTCTAGACCCACATGCAAAAGCTATATGTCAGGTCACCACGTGGTGTGGATTCCTCCAGTTTAATTTTTGGGTTATGATATGCAACTCCAAGTAATGCCCAGTTGCGGGTAATTAAACGAGTGTTAAAGATAGGGACATCCTGATGTATATTTCGATGTATATTTCTATCAAACCTCCCAATGTAATGCTTCTGAATTGGAAAATTTACTCGCATCTGCGAAGTTATTATAGCAATTGAATCAAGGAATAGTCATGCATATAAACCAACTACACAACACATCACTGATGCAGCAACAAGAAAACTATAAATATGAAGCTTTGGTTTAATTGAAGAGATAGGGTAGTTTTTGTTTTGAGTAGGTTAGAAAAATGTCATCAAAATGACACTTTTATTTACAAATCTATATTATGTAATTTCATGTAACAAATTTTACATTTAAAAAAGGTAGCCTAAGGATATTTATAGAAAAAAGTAATACATCGATTTCATAAGATTTGATAAGTATGTATAAAAAATCATCATTTTGTATTGTCAATCTTATAAATAATCAAAAAAACATTGTAACAAATTGTGCTTAGATCCTTAAATATTTTAATGAAAATATATTGGTATTTAATAAAGATATATCAGTATTAACAATGTACTGATATAAAAAAAGAATATTTTGGATAGATATAAACATGAGCAAATAGAGGAAGCCAAATAGATATAAACATGAGCGAAATTAGGATGAGCAAATAGAGGTAGCCAACATATAAAATGAATTAATAGAAGAGGCCTAATTAATTTTTTATGCAAAATTAATATGGTATAAATTGAGATATCTAACATTTTATATTTTATAGGGGGGAGGGTGGGAATGAGCCCTGTAGGCCCATAATAGTTCCGCCCCCAGGATATAAAAATATAAAATTTAGTCACTCAATCTTTAGAATTATCACCAAAAATACGGTCAAAGTGATTAACCATCTTAATATAGTCATTTATATTAAATTTTTTTTGTTTTTAATATTTAATAACCATCTAATATTTTAGAATAATCACATATAATTAAAATTTTAATAATCATTAATTTATATTAATCACTTATTTCAATGACTACTTATTCTTAAAAAAATTGAATAGAAATACTAAAACTTTATGGTGATTCTAGAGATTCAGTAGCTTTTCGCAAAGATATATTAGTCCATGTAAATTGTATTATACTTTTCTTATTTCCACAAAATTATCTTTAACATTTCATCTGATAAAACTATAATCGAATGAAAGTATGTTATATCATATTTTGTCCTCCGGAAGCAATAAAAAGACAATAGAGTATATTAGTAAAATATAAATGAAAGAGAACCAAATATTATATTCCACTTTTATGTTTTTTTGTCGGATACCCTCACAATGAAACTAGATTAAGATACATCTAAATATATAACTAACATCAATAAATAAATATTTTGTATCAAGATATTTTTATATTTTTATAATAAAAAAATTTAATACCTCCTATATCAAAATACCATATCTCAATATATTCAAATACAAAATATATAAAATACAATTAATAAGTAACAAAATAATATATAAAAAATATCTTATCGTAATTTGAATTTTTCTAATTGTCATATCACCGTATTCGTATCGTGTCAATGGTCGCATATAATACCCGTATGTGTGCAATATAGAACACATCAATATATTAACCAACTTTACGTAAATGATCCAACAGTTGAATTCATCCTCTCTTCAATTCGTCTCTCATCCCCATCTTCCCACCACCTTCTCTCTCTCTATACCCCCCCCCCTCTTCCACAGCTGTTGCTAGCTGTCTCCTCAGCTCTCTTGACATGTGATCCCTTAGACTATACCTTCTACATATCTCTTCCATGCCCATGTTCTCCTTTTCCATCACGACTTCGTTGAATCCTTTACTACTACCCCCTCGTTCCACTTCCTGAAACCTCTCTCTCTCATCTCTAATGGCACAATTACCACCCAAGAGTCCTACAATATCACCATGGGCGAGTGAGTTCTTTGAATTCTCCACGATCCGCCGTGGGACGCATCGCCGATCTGCCAGTGATTCAGTTGCATTTCTGGAGGCAGCAGATGACTCACAACAGGAGTTTGAGAGACTCGATGATGAGCAACTCATGTCCATGTTTGCCGACGCAGAGGATGAATTGGGATCGTTTAACGGGGAAACAAAACGAGAAGGGGATAGTAGGAGTGGATCTGAAGAGGAGAAGAATAATGGCGAGCAGGAGATGAACGGGAATTGGAATAGGTTGACGGCAGACAAGGAGCAGAACATGGTGGATCCCAAGAGGGTAAAGAGGTGAGAATTTGGTTTCCTTCCTGAAACTTCATATATTAGGATAATATTTGGACTGGGATGTGTCCTTGAGCAGTCCCATTATCCAATGTTCAAAAATGCTTGAAAACTTCACTGATTTATTAAGTTATAATGCACATGTAATGAGGTGAGAACTTAGGATTATGGCTCATTTTCGTAGATTAATTGGAATTAACGTGCTACAAACAATTATTACACACTTATTTACAAATGGGAGAAATTAGCTAAGACTATTCACTATAGTCAGTTTTAGTTTTTTTTTTTTTTTTTTTTGAAGTAACATATATAGAATAGTCAATTTTAATTAAGCAGCACATTTGTAGAATTTAAACCTTATATTTCATGACATTTAATTTGGGTGTTGAAGTTTACAGAAAGGTAATTAAATAGATACTACCTTTCAAAAAAAATTAAATTGATACTAAATGATGACATGCATGGTGGACAAATTAGAAAGCTGGCAGCTAGCAACCAATCAGTCACATGTATGCCACATTGTTGTTTGTCAACTTGGATCTCCTTTCATTTTTTGAAATTTACTTGGATTTCCTTTCAAGATCTATTTAGAATTACAGTGGTGTACACAAACTACAAAACGGTCCTTCATGTTTTAAGTATTAGTTGCTCTTATTATTTATTTTCGTATGTCATTTTGATTTGTCTCTTAACATCCTATCTTTCTGAATTTGAACATTCCACTTGCCAAATTATAGATCTACTACATTAGTTATGGTGGTAGTACTCTGCTTAAATAATTGGGGAAAGAACTACCTAACCAAAATAAGGAGAAAAAGGGTTATCACGGCCACTATTGTCACGCCTAAATCGCGTAACCCAAAAAAGTCTCCAAAGGCAGACCCCAAATTGCACCAAAATAAACATCTATACATTATATAAAGAGTATAAACAAAATATTTATAAAAAAGGATTATATGAAAAAATATAAAATAGTACATAAGATTTTAAGAGATAATTAACAAAGTATACAAAAGAGTATATATGACTACATGTCTAGTATAAAAGGGATTTTTCGGGTCAGCAAAGTCAACCAATTAACTCCGATCTCTCTCTCATCTCTGTTGACATAATCCAGTTGGGGGTGCCCAGTCACGCCCAAAAACATGTGTTAGACGGAAATCAATATTTATGTGCATCTTTGAGGGAATATATATCTTCTAAATTATATGATAAAAGTTATTAATCTAAGATATGACACAATTGCTTATTAAAGTTTTAATATTTAATATAATTTTTTTGAGAATAATATTTAATACTATTGTGCTAATTTCTAATTTATTCATGGATCCCATATGAATCACGCGAGTTGTGTTGCATCTTCAGAAAAAAAATGATAACATCACAATAAATTTAGGCAGGGTCAAACATCACCAAGGAGTTTAGTCAGTAATGTATTCTAGACGAAAATTAAATCTAATGGAACTGTTTCGCATGTTTCTTAGGATATTGGCAAATAGACAATCGGCACAGAGATCACGAGTGAGGAAGCTGCAATACATCTCGGAGTTGGAACGCAGTGTCACAACATTACAAGTAATAAACTAAATGCTTCCTTTAGATTTTAATGTTTATCTAATACAGTATAAACCCTATTTTTTCTTTGTTTGCATTAATTCGAAATATCACTTTATACATCAATTGACAGTCAAAATGACAAGGACAACAATCATTAAACGAAGAAACCATATGTTCAGATCCCACATTCAATTCACAAAAAAAATAAAAAAATAAATAAAATAATTGAAGCCTGGTAGTACCAAACAACAGAGCTCTGCAAAGCATTTTGGACAATTAATTGACCTGATATGTTGTTCTAAATCAATGTCACTTAGGCTATAACCATATATAATATTGGACCTGACAACTAACTTATCAGACTCTGGTTCAATTCATTTTTTTTTTATTATTCTTGCTATTAATTGACTTTTCCACTGATCTTAAATTAAGATGGAGGTATCAGCATTGTCTCCAAGAGTCGCGTTTCTAGATCACCAGCGTTCACTTCTAACTGTAGGCAATAGCCATCTCAAGCAACGAATTGCTGCTCTAGCACAAGATAAGATCTTTAAAGATGGTAAATAAAAATCAACTTCTTTCTTTTTCTTTTCTTTTCCTTTTCTTTTTTATTTTATAATACAACCTTACCTAATTTAACAAAGTCATATAATATGGATTCTTCTCTATGTCAACGACAGTTGCATTTGTAACTTGACATTGATTAATAAAAACAACATGATAATTTTGGCCATAGCTAATGTATGTTTTTCTAGTAGTGTTACTTCAAAATTCCTAGTCATTACTTTAAAAAAAAAAAAAAAAAGTTTAGTCGCATAATATCTCCTCGTATGCCTCTTCAGAGACATCCGTTAAAATTGGAATGATACATAATATCTCCCCGTATGTCTAAAATTTATAATAATTTTAGAAATATCATCTAAAATTTCTTGGAACCTTTGTTGTAGCTCATCAAGAGGCCCTAAAGAAGGAAATTGAAAGGTTACGTGAAGTGTACCAACAACAAAATAAGCTCAAGAAAATGACTGGTACCAATGCCGGTACTGACTCTGAGCATTTGCCAATACAATTTGAGAAAGAGCATGTTAATCTCACGGCTTGAAGATGGACTAAAATTGGATGTCTTTTACTAGGCTGTGATTAAATGCACTTGAATATGGACTAAAATTGGATATCTTTTAGAAGTGGACTAGGCTGTGATTAAATGCGTTTTAATCCTCATAGCAGTAGAGATTGTTTGTTGGTTGCAATTCTTTGGTGTAATTTAATTTAATTTTTTTTTTGTTTTTGTTTTTGTTTTTGTTTTTGTTTTTTCCTTTTCCTTTTCATTTTTTATTATTTTTTGTGATTAATTATTTTTCTGAAGTGTAATTGATTTGATCAAATGTAAGGATTTGTCGTTGGGATTGTTTTTTGTTGCCCATTAATTGAATTTTTGTAATATAATTCATAATATTTCACTTTCAACCTGAAGTTGTCAATGAAATAATTTTCCATTTGTGCCCAATTTCATGGGATAAAAATTTGCAACGATAAAAATTGTATCTCTTAAATAACCTTCACTTGTCTTGTGTCTATGACAAATTGTTGAACAAGTTACTGTTAGAATTGACCTGAATTACGATAATTTTTTATTCAACAGTTACATGAT
Source organism: Juncus inflexus (assembly GCA_024447665.1). Lineage (NCBI taxonomy): Eukaryota > Viridiplantae > Streptophyta > Magnoliopsida > Poales > Juncaceae > Juncus > Juncus inflexus. The sequence goes on along the minus strand of JAJHPC010000007.1, from coordinate 5,902,344 downwards.
ACACACACTAGATGTGATAATATATATAATAAACTAGATGTCGATAAAACGTGTTTCTAATGCATAATATGCATAATTATGCATATTATGCATTAGAAACTCTAAGAAGCTTTTCTATATGTCTCAATATGTATAAAACCATCCATGTTTTGGGGAGGTGATATTGACACTTTGAGTATTTGGATGTTAACAGACACATTCTCTTTTTTAATATTAGGACCTTTTTACCCTTGAATATATGTAAGGACTGAATTATTGACTAACTGGACTGTTATAATACTTACGAATGAATTCATATTTTTTTTTTTTTTTTTTTTTTGCAATAAGTCCTGAGGGTAAAATCATCTGATTAAAAATTGGATTAAAAAATTTAAGCGTTTTCCTTGTTATTATGAAATTGTTCTCTGTTAATATCATCGCCGAGATTTAGATCACAAGTCGAAGTACCTACCCTCGTCACATGCTAAGCTCGTCAATTATACAACTTTGGTTACCTACTTTAGAACTACTTCTGGTTTAATTATGAGTGGTGGGTGTGAAAAAAAATTAATTATGATAATGAATGTAGATATTCTAAGTTTGTACCACACATAGGCACATGTCTTGCGGTATGTAAATGATTCGTTTGTACCCACACATAGCACATGCCTTGCGGTATGTAAATGATTCTTTAGATAAGAATGCAATTTTAATTTTATTTTGAGCTTTCTCGAGCGAAGAATATTTGTAAAGAAAAAAAATACTCTATTCCCAATTGATGAGAATAGAGTGAATCAACAAACTCTAATATCCTAACCAAGATACTCTACTCCAATTTTCTATTATTCTTCTATAAGGATTTTTTTTATGCATGCATTTTTTTTCTTTAAATGCCGCACCTAAATCTTTGTGTAACGAATTTTATATTTTTATAATAATAAAATGTAAGAGGACTAAAATGAATATTGTGCCACGTGGCAATGATTGTATGCGTATTTTTTGAAGAGTTTGTTAAGACTCATGGTGTATGAACCATGTCCATGAAGTAAATAGTACTTCTAGTCAAACTAGTCGTTGACTGATGTGAAGTATAAATATGAGAGAGAGAAACTCAGTTGATAATTGTTGCAAGAAAACTTATTTGAATTCAAATCATCGTTTCTCTTTGTGTTCAAAACAAATCCAAAAAAATAGCCACGAATTCAAGTGAATTTGTGACAATTGGTATCAAAGCTGCACGAATCTCATACTTGAGCTTGCTGCCATGGCGAAAGGAGGAAACAATTATGATGAACAAATCCAGAACCTCGCTGCTGAGTCGAAGGTGCAATCAGGTGAACTCATCAATGAGTAATTCAGGCAAAATGGCGAAAAATACGTTATATGAGTTGAGAAAGAAAAATAGAGATTGTTTCTATTGTGGGGATAAGTTTGTGCCAGAGCACTATTTTGAAGAGAAGAGGGAGCTAAGGGAGCTCTCCATGCCATTAATGGAGAGGTAAAAAAAAGAAGAGTTAAGTGCTGAAGAAGGAGGTTCAGAAACGGAAAATGAGTTCGAAGAAGGAGAGAACTCAGTAATTTAAATGTCTATATGTACTTTAAACTTAAATCCGCTCAGTAAGACAATTAAACTGCAAGGCACACGTAGATGAAAGAGAGCTCCCATTCCTTTGTGGAATCACAAATTTGCCAAGATGGCCGGTCGGTAATGTTGAAGCCAATGATAATTGTAGTGGACAACAACACCACATTGGTGAGCGATTCAGTTTGTGAGCAAGTTGATTTTAAGTTGCAAGGAAGGAGTGATCTGGCTAACTTAAGGGCGTTTGAGCTTGGGACACTGGAGGTGATTCTAGGCGGGGACTGGATGGAGTTGTTATGTCGAATCACATTCGTTTATTATCTCAGACAGGTGGAGTTGGTGTTGAATGAGAAAGTGTTGATTTGGGAAGAAGAGAAGGAGAAGACGAACGTGGTGGGTCAATAGAGATCATTGATTGAGACAAATTACTGACACTGTTAGGGGGGACCAAATTCAGTGGGCAGTGACAATTAAAAATCCGGATGTAGGATTCCTGGGTGGCAATTTCAACAAGGTGGAAGTAATTTCCAAAATTGGGGGTCATAAGTTGGGAAATGTGGAGATAGATTCCAATTTTCGGGTTTCAAATGCAGAAAACTGGTAATTTCATGGTCTAGATTATTCCAGCCGAAAAAAGAGAAATGAGTCTCAAGACTTGGTTTTCAGTTTCGAGCAGAAGAAAGTAATTTTTGGATTTATGCAGTTAATTTAATGCAATTTCTGAAGAACCCAAAAACTTTCCACCCAAACGATCTTGTGACCATCAAATTATGCTATAAGAGTTGGCCAAGCCGGTACAACTCCGGCCATACTATTACATGCATTAAAAGAAGGAGATTGAGAAATTTATCAAAGAAATAGTGGCGAGTGGAATTATTCGAGTAAGCAAGAGTCCGTTCACGTCATCCGTAATTCTCGTAGGGAAGAAGGATAGCACATGACAAATGTGTGTTGATTATTGTCAACTAAATTTCCTAACGATAAAAAACAAATTTCTGATTTCTATTATTGACAATTTACTTGACAAATTAAGCGAGGCGAGAATTTTTTCGAAATTGGATCTTCGATCCGGTTACAATATGAGTCCATGAAGGCGATATTTATAAAATGGCCTTTCACACCCGTTCGGATTACTTCGAGTTTTTAGTAATGCTTTTTGGTCTCACTAATACTCCCGTGATATTTCAAGAATTAATCAATGAGGTTTTTGGGCCTTATTTGAGAAGGTTCGTGTTAGTATTTTTTGACGACATTTTGATATATAGCAAAAATAATGAAGAGCACACCGAGCACATAAAGACGGTGTATGAGATTCTTCAAAAGAATCAATTATATACTAAGAGGTCTAAAAGCACATTGCGGGTTACTCACATTGAGTATCTTGGGCATATCATATCGTATAAGAGGGTGTCCATGGACCCGAGTAAGATAGAAGTGATGACCACTTGGCCAAAACCAAAAACCTTAAAACAATTGTGATGATTTCTTGGGTTGACGGGGTATTATTATAGAACATTTCACTGATTTATTTAAGAAAGATGGGTTTTTTTGTTTTTTGGGAGGGGAAGGGGGGGGCTTTTTAAGAGTGAAAAGAGGCCATGTGTAAGGCTCCAATTTTACGATTACCCGACTTTCAAAAGGAGTTTGTAATTGAGACGAATACGAGTGGAACTGACTTCGGGGCGGTTCTGAAGTAAGAAGGGCGGCCAATTTTATTTTTAAGTCAAGCTTTAGGGGATAAAAATCAAGGGAGGTCGACGTATGAAAAGAAACTATTAACCGTCATATTAGCAGTGGAAAAATGACGTCATTATTTGTTGGGGTGGGCATTTATTACCAAGACGGATCATGAAAACTTGAAGTTTCGTTTGGACGGGAAGGCAAATACTTGCAACATCGCGGGTTAGAAAAAATGATGAAAATGATTTATCACATTTTTTTATACGAAGGGTGTTGAGAACAAGACTGCGGACGTCTTGTCTAGAAGAGGGGAGGACATTAATATGAAAGAAGGGGAATATATGGCGATTAGCGTGGTTGAGAAAAGTTACAATGAAGATGGGGAAATGCAAAGGATTATGGAGAGTTGATGCTTAATGAAGAAGGTGAAAGCGAGTATTTTTTGCATAATGGGTTGATGCGGTATAAAGGATGGCTTTGTACAAGTAACAATGCCCGTTTAAAGGAAAAACTTATTGCGGAAACACATGATTCATCGGAAGGGAGGGACTTGGGAATTTTGAGCACCAATCAAAGGATTAAAAGAGTTTTCTTTTGGAAACAAATGAAGAGGGATGTTGAAAGTTTTATACAACAATGCAACACACGTCAACGCAATAAAATCGAATATGTTGTAAGCCCGCGGCTCTTAGAACCGTTAGAAATTTCTGATATGGCGTGGATGCATGTGAGTATAGATTTTATGGAATCATGTGGACATGATTCAATTTTCGAGAATATTTGTAAGTTGCATGGGGTGCCCAGAGTAATTGTGAGTGATCGAAATAAGGTGTTTACAAGTTCGTTTTGGAAGGAATTATTTCGTATCCACGAAACTCGCTTGAATTTGAGTACTTTATACCAATCCCAAACCGATGGTCAAACAAAGAGATTGAATCAATGTCTTCAAAATTATTTAAGATGCATGGTACAAGATATATCAAAGAAGTGAGAAATTGGCTCGCACAAGTGAAATGGTGGTATAATACATCATATCATAGGTCCCTCAAGACGAGTCTATTTGAGGCGCTTTATGGCTACAAATCAAATTCGGTGGAGTTGGGAGTGCTCCCGAGCTCGAGAAATGCGGCGGTTGATGAATGGGCGAGAGAGAGGCACCAAGTGTTTGTTGGGTTTCAGACGTGCATAACGCAGCGGAAAACAAAAATTTCGTCCAAAACCAATCCGAGGATCCGTGCGTATCGGTTAAATCAAAGAAATAAATCTTAAAGATACCTTTCGGATTACGCTTATTCCGTGACACTCAAATCATGCATATTGTCCATGCGCCTCTAAACCGGTTACCGTCCTAACCGATTTTACGTCCATCTAGGCCGTCTAGGCCGGATCGTGCGGAAGTCATCTACCGCACACACAATCGGTCTCCACCAAAACTCTCAACAAACCGTTCTCATCTTCTTAGGCCGAATAGATCACAAGCGCCGAAAGTACGAACGCCTCTACCGGTGTCCACACGAACAAACTTCTTAAAACGGGAAGAAGAACAATATATATGCTAGTAGCTTGTTCTCCTCTTGCATAAGAAAACTCTTCTTATTTTATCTCACAAAAGATGTATATAATTCCTCTCATATAATCGCACTCTTTCATTTTGTCATACAAAAAGAAAGCACTCTTTCATAATTTTGTCATACAAATTAGAAAGTATATTTTCTCTCTTTTGTCTCACAAAATAGAATGAGAAATAATGAGAGAGAGAATGAAGTGTTGTATTGTGAATTTGGAGCCCTCTATGTCCTTATATAGAGATGAAGAGTCATGTCTCTTCACACTAAAAGATGTGTATGACATCACTCATCATTATCCATATGCCATCATCTAGACTCTTCTAGATTACATGATCTTTTGTGCTCATAGTCTTTATATACATATATATCACATCTTATCACATAAGATGATAATATATTTTGTGACATTCTTATGCAACTCATCATATAAGTCGCTAGGATTTTCTGCGCCCGTTTCAGTTTGTTCTTTGTGTGTGACCCTGTAGGTTCACTTAATGTTGGCAATACATTTGACAATCTATAAATCATGAGCGGACCCTAGCAAGCCATCATGACTACCCAATTTAAGTGAATATCGGTGATCCGATTTACCTAAACAACAATCACGTATTTAGTCCCTTTGTCACGCGATATCTATATCGATCATAAGGCATGTAAGACGCCATCCTTATATTAATCGATTAATATTTCTTGATTCCGAATTAAACTGAACAAGAACAAATGACATTAATAACTCTTATTAATTCATTTGAGTATGGCCATACATTTCTTCAGTTCAATTCATCAAGAGGCCTAAAGATATCTCTCTCATTTATGAGAGGAATAAATCCCGTCTTGATTGCACTCATCCCTCTACATGATTCATTGTATACCTAATCATAACCATTATGACCACCCGGTTAAAGGCAGTGTTAGATTATATTAAAGTATAAAATTACTCATGTTGGGAACCAAGACAATCTCAGGTCAAAGAACTATAAATACTTTATGTTACAAGAATCGCTAATGACGTAAAACATGTAGCATTCTTATGGTGGGTCAGTCCAGTATATGGTCTCTAACATATACCTATGTTAATGACTTGATAACTATTTATCCATGATCAGTAAAACATAATCATCAGTCAACTAATATACTAGTGTACATTTATAGCTTGTATATAAATATATATATTTATATGTATTTACAAGTATATTTGTCTCCACAAATATCCTATAAATGACCAAGGATGATTTAGAATAGCATTCATAACACTTTATAGTTTTACTCTCAAAGTCACGCACTTTGATAACATAAAGCTGAATTGCATATTCATGGTCTATTTTAATTATATTAAAATAACCTATACGCACATATTATATAAAATATCTTAGAATAAATATTATGTTTGTTATTACAATCCATCATCTAGGTCACAAACACTTTGGCCTAGGGCATAACACCATCAGTGTTGCAATTAATCAATGAGAATTTAAGGGAACAAGAAAGAATGAATCTTAATGCGGATAAGAATCGGTCGAGCGGGTTTTTAAAAAAGGATACTTAAAGCTTCAATCATATCGCCAATATTCGGTTCCCTTAGACCGAGGAACAAAGCTTCATTTGAGGTGTAACCGGCTGTTTCAAGTGCTTGGAGAAGTGAGAAAAGTGACGTACCTCCTTAAATTACTAGACGATTCACAAATACACCTGATTTTTTTCACATGTCACAAAACACAACTAAAAAAGAAGATAAGAGACAAGAAGACGGTCGTTAATAGTTTGACGCTAGTGGGACCCGAATTGATTACTCAAGGTAGTACCCGTCGCTATTCTCAAAATGCAAGTGATCAAGAGGAACAATGCTCCGGCCCCGCAATGGTTAATTTTATGGAAAAATTTCCCGGATAAAGAAGCAATGTAGGGGAAGAACCCGAGGCAATCAAGAAATAATTTTCGATTTTGAACGTTGAAGCAAACTTTGATTTGGTGGGGGGGGGGATGTAACGAATTTTATATTTTTGTAATAATAAAAATGTAAAGGGACTAAGATAATTATGGGTGTGCCATGGGACAATGATCCTATTGGTATTTTTTTAGAGAGTTTGTTAAGACTGATGGTGCATGGGTCATGTCCAGGAAGTAAGTAGTAGTTAATAGTCAAACTAGTAGTTGAGTGGCAAAGAGTATAAATAGGAGTGAGAGGAAAAGAGAGACTCAATTGATAATTGTTGTAAGAAAGTTTGTTTGAATTAAAATAATCGTTTCTCTTTCTATTCAAAACAAATCCACAAGAAAAATACACAAAATTAGCCATTTGAAGTGAATTCGTGACACTTTGATAGTTAGTTCTCATGAATGTATAATTTGATCCATCAAAATTTAGCTTTCTTTAATATATATATATATATATATATATATATATATATATATATATATATATATATATATATATATATATATATATATCGATGTATTATTGTGTGGAGTGCATGATTGCAAGCGTACGTATATTATGCTTGAACATAAATACATTAAGGGATAATTTCATATATGCCACTACAAAAACTCAAAATATCATATTTGCCATTATAAAAACTTAAATATCATATTTACCATTGTAAAAATTTAAAAATATCATATATGCCATTATAAAATCTTAAATATCATATTTGCCATTACAAAAACTTAATATATCATATATGTCATCAAATTTACTCAAAACTTAAAATCATCCATTTTTTATGTTAAAATTAACGGTCAAATCTTATAATTACCATTATACCCCTAAATTTAGTTAATGAATTAGATTTTATATTACAAATTCATTTGATGATCTCTCTCTCTCTCTCTCTCTCTCTCTCTCTCTCTCTATATATATATATATATATATATATATATATATATATATATATATATATATATATATATATATATATATATATATATCTTCATGCTTGAAATTCATATATAAACAAAAATAATGTTCACTTCAATTTGTTAGTCAAAATAATTTGACAAGAGAAAAAAAATTATTCAAAAAAATAATCAATTCATTTCTCTCATATCAAATTCTTTTGACTTCAAATTAAAAGAAAGAATTTTTTTTCTTATATATGAATCTAAATCACGAAGAGAGAGAGAGAGAGAGAGAGAGAGAGAGAGAGAGATGTTTAATATAAATCTAATTCATGAAATGAATTTAGGGATATAATGGTAATTATAAGATTGGACCATTAATTTTAATAGAAAAAATAGATGGTGTTAAATTTTGAGTAAATTTAACGACAAATTTGATATATTAAGTTTTTTTAATGGAAAATGCGATATTTTAGATTTTGTAATGGCATATATGATATTTTTAAGTTTTTATGTGGGAAATATGATATTTAAATTTTTATAATGGCAAATATGATATTTCGTGGTATATATGAAATTATCCCATACATTAAAGAAATTGCAACTGCATGACATTATATTTTGAGTTCTTCTTTCATTTTTTTTTTTTTGCAAAAAAAAAGTTATTTTATTTTTGTTTACAAACTAGTACTTTTGATAAACGACTTCTCCCGTTGAAGATACAACTGGAGACGATCAAGCTCAAATGGACGAGAAAACATTAAGACATCACCAACGGCTCTTATAAAAAACTAGGATCTTATGTGGCAAATGGTGTGTGTTGTATTAAACTGTAACGTTAGTGTAGCTAATTGTTTAATGAGTCTGTAATTCAATTAGAGTTGTTAGGGCTGAGATTTTTCTATAAATAGACCACTGTATCAGAGTCTGTATTCAAGTGAATACAAAATTCTTCTCTTCTTTGCTCTCTCCCACTTCGTCTTTCTTGTTTTAGGGCTTGTTTGCCAAGATACATAATATGGAATTGAGGAATAGGAAATAGTTGACTATTCCATTTTATTTCAAGTGTTTTCGGCAAGATGAATTAGTGAACTAGATACACTCCATTGTAACTTAATGCAGTTAGATGGCAAGGACATTTTAGATTGAGACAAATAAGATAAAAGAAAAGAAAAAAAAGTTATAATGAGAAATGAAATAGGGGGAATTTCAGGTATATTCCTGCTAAACCTCAAAATATCAAATATATCCCTCCTAAATAGTAAATATCAAATTTATCCCTCTTAAACTCACTTTGTATCAAATTTGTCCAAATTTAACTTTTCTGTTATCTCTAACAGAAAATTAGACTAATGACTTTTTTAACCCAAATTCATCTTAAATTGGTTCTGTCTAGGATTAAATTTGATATTTTGTGCTTAAGAGGAAGATATTTGATATTTAAGGATTTAGTAGGAATATATCCGAAATTCCTCCAATGAAATAAGGATAGACACAGTGAGAAACAAGATAATTAAAAAAATTTGCACAACAGCTGTGTATCAATTATTGTTTAAAATTATTCAGAATACATTTTACTGTTTGCCAACATAGCTAAAAGTTCAGTAATTTAATCTCTAAACAATAAACATTGTTGTGCAATAACTAAAAGCTGCAATTGCCGGGCATTTTCATGGACTAACATTCTAGGGTAGTAGCAAAGAGCAGGTGCATGTGGGGTTAGAGCGGAAATGGAAAAAGAGGAATAAATAGCAAAAGAAAAAAATAAGTTATAAAGGATGAAATAATTAAGGAGAGACAAGAGGCAGCCCACTCCCTGGTTGAAGCCATGTGAAGTGTATCCTTTCATTCATTCCTTGTGTTCGTTCTTCCCCTTTACATCTATCCTTCTTTATAACTACTTTAATTTTTTCACTTGTATTTCCAATCATTAATTACTTCATGAGTAATTGCGTTTCCTCCGACTTTGCAAAAATCTCTACAAGCTGTTAAGCCAATTATGGGTTGATACTAAGTAAGAATTTGTTTCTGGCATGCAAGTTTCGCATGATTTGCCAGTAAATAATTTTTTCCTGATAAAATACGTTTCATTGGAAATGTAAGTAATCCAAGTACATCACAGATAGAGGTGGCAAAATCTGACCCGAAATGATCTGAAACCCGAATGGTCCGAGACCCGAATGACCCCAAACCCGAATTGTCCGAGACCCGAATGACCCAAACCCGAATGACCCAAAATCCGAATAATCCGAGACCTGAATAACCCGAATCTAAATGACTTGAACTTACATATAATGAATGAATGGTCATACATATGTTGATTTTACCGTTATACTAGTATTATATATTATTTTATAATATCTTATTTGCTTCTTATAATGTCAAGATATTATTTTAGAAAATAATCTATTAATTATATTGGTTTCGAAGATATAAAATTCTATTTGAGACTTTTGAGCTCATCAGCCTCCTTTTACAGCTTGCGCAAAATTGAAAATAAATAGATATTTATTTAATTAAAGATTTTTCATTACAAGTTAAACACAGTATGTAACTAGAGCTGACAAAATCTAACCTGACTCGAAAACCTGACCCGACCCACCCGAACCCAAACCCGACCCGACCCGAAAATGTTGACAAGTCAACGACCCGAAACCCGACCCGACCCGAACCCGAACGACCCGAGACCCGAAATACCCGAGACCCAAACAACCCGAGATCCAAACGACCTGAAACCCGAACGACTCGAGACCCGAATGATCCGAGACCCGAACGACCCGAAACCCGAATGACCCGACCCGACCCACCCATTTGCCGCCTCTAATCACAGATAATCATGTTTCTTTTACCAAGGCTTTCTGTTTCTGTTGTGTTTACTTGGAGGGAAAGTTAAATTTTCCTAGGAATATTAGGGCATCATAATCACATTATCATTTTTACTTTGATATGCGAATGCTCTGTGGCAGGAATATTACATTTCCATTACAAAGTGATATTATCATATTTTTGAGAATGTAATCCACACCAAAAAAGAATGAGAATGTTACATTCTCATGTTTATTACCAAAATATCCTTATTTGTTATGTTATTTATTATTTACATTAACATGATTATCATTATTTTATTATTTTTATTAATTATATTTTAATTATAGAAATTAAATATAACTAAAAAATAATAATAATATTTTAAAATTTAAATTTAGAAATTAAATTATATGTTGTATTCATTAAATATTTATTCAAAAATGGGTTGTGAATTTTTTTCTTCTTAATTTATTGCAAAGTTGTTATGATTTAATTTAAAAAAATACAATTCAACTTAAATAATATTAAACATACAATTTTATAGAAAAAAATATTTATTTAGAAATACATACAATTTTATAGAAAAAATATTTATTTAGAAATTATTTCATATGGAATTAGTAAAATTTTATAATTAAATATGATTGATTTATTATTAATCATTTCATATTTAAAAATAGTTCAAATAATTAACATTCTTATAAATCTATATTTGTGAAGTAAACAAAAATATTTCCTTATATTAATAAAGTGATTCCAAAAAATTACATTCCTAAAAATGTGATTACCATGATAATATTACATTACCACGAAATAAAGGCTGCCTTAGGATTTGTAAGACGAGCATAAAATCGATTGGAACAATAAAATAGTTGAACACATATATTTGTCCTGCCGAATAAAAATGGAAGAGTGTCTAAAAAGACGGAAGTGCAGTTTAATATCATTTCATGAGAGAAAAGAGTTTATGATTTGTTTGAATATGTAATTTTTTTTAAGGAATACGGTAGAGATATAAGATTTGATTGAGATTTTCAAGTTATCAGTAACTATTTTTTGAGTAACAAACAAGTAGAGAATAATTTAATATAAACAAAATAAAAAAATATTTGAAAATCAACTATGTTTCAAATCGAAATAGAATAATATATATTTTAAATTCAAGATGTACTATGAACTTAATATTTTATTAATTAAAATGTAATTTTAGATGCACTAGGATAATGCTCACGCTTCGCGGCGACTATCAATTTTAATAATTATTTCAATCTAATAATATATCACTTACAAATATGAAAATTTAAAATTAAAGTTTGTGAATTCATAATACATAAATAATAGATAAGAATTCAAAATTATTGTTTTTAAGTTTCTTATGTCATTTTATCTTGACATATTATATTATAAAAAGAAATTAAGTATTAATCAGGCTTAAATGAATGAGATTAGTAAAAATAATATGCAAGATATGACTAACTTTAAAAAAAAAAAAAAAAAATAATTATATTTAATATTATATATATGGAAAAAATATGTATACTATGTAGGAAAATGTAACATTACTAATTTTCTTCAAAAATTTGTCACCGCTATTTTTTTAGATATTAAAGTTGTATGGATTACACATATGTTATTATGAATATATTAAGTAATATAATATAATTTTCAATATTCCGAAATTTTGTTTGAGATGATAGTTTTCACATAACAGAGATATAACATTGAACATTAACTAATCATGTGATATTATGATAATAATTTAAATTAAAAGCTAAGATTTGAAAAAAAAAATTATTTGACGGTCGAGAAATAGTTCTCTTAAGAATTTTCAAAGAGAGATAAAAGAATATGATAAGAGTAAATGAGTTTATCATTTTTATTACATGTTTTTTTATATAGTCTATATTCACATATTTTATCAAGAAAAAATAAAATTGGAACCATAACAATATGGAACTATAAATATTGAGAAAATTCCAACAAATTTATATTTGGTGAATAATATGAGAAATGAAATCTTTCATTAAGAATTATAATTTTTTAAAGAAGAAAAAAAAAATTATTTATATTTTAATGAGTAACATTTTCATTAACTATTGGTACATGTGATATTGTGATAATAATTTAAATGAAAAACTAAGATTTAAAAAAAAAAATTGATCCAAGACTCCGAGATTAAATTGACAATAGGTTTTCTGAAAATGCTCAAAGAGTGATTAAAAATAAGGTATAAGATATAAGTTAATGTGCATATCATTTTTGTGTATCTTATTTTATATTTTATATTCACATATTTTATCAAGAAAAAAATTGGAACCATAACAATATGAAACTCAAAATAAAGAGAAAATTCCAACAAATTTATTTTGATAATTTTAATATGAGATATAAAATCTTTCATTAAGAAATATAATTTTTTAAGGAAGAAAATAAATATTTTTTATATTTGAATGAGTAAAATTTTCTTTAACTATTGGTACATGTGATATTGTGATAATAATTTAAATGAAAAGTTAAGATTTAAAAAAAAATTGATACAAATGGTCGAGATAAAATTGACTATAGATCTCTTGAGAATGCTCAAAAAGAGATGAAAAATAAGATATAAAGTTAGGTTAATGAGCATATCATTTTTGAGCATCTTCTTTTATATAGTTTATATACACATATTTTAGCAAGAAAAAAATTGGAACTATAACTATATGAAACTTAAAATAACAAGAAAATTTCAACAAATTTATATTTGATGATTTTAACATTAGAAATAAAATATTTCATTAAGAATTATAATTTTATAAAGAAGAAAAGAAAAATTATTCATATTTTAATGAGTGAACTTGTCATTAACTATTGGTATTAATAATTAAACATAACTTTGCACCATAATTCATTGAAACCTTCTGATTAAGATCTGATGGTCACAAATAAACTCACAACGTTCTCACAAAATCGGGTATGGAACAAAAAACACCAATTCAACCAATCATATGTTTATGTTTAATAAACACATAAATGTTGATATGAAATATCAATAAATTTGAGAAAATGAATGACTAAGATTCGACAAAAAAATTTATTGAACGATCGAGATAAAAATGATGCTGTGGCATTCTGAGGAGACTCAAAAGTAAATGAAAAATAAGAGATTGGAGTTAATTATGCTAAAAGTTAGAAAATTGTTAGTTAACCCCACCCAATTAAGTCACCAATTTTGGAGATCCTCAACTGGCCCCACACACTTAATAATAATAACAACAATAATAATAATAAATAAATATAAGCTGTAATAAACAACAGTCCAGAATAAAGGCGGCTACCATGCCACAGCCTCAACAGTACTAAAATTGAAGCAACATAATAAGCAAAGGCCAAATCATATAATATGTATAACATATGCATGAGGCGCATCATAACATGACACAAAATCTACACTTCTACATCGAAATATTATGTCGAACTTTGCATGCTAAGCACCTAATCATAGATAAACAGCAACAATCCCCACAACTCATTCACCCCACGACAAAATATCAACTAATATCCAAAATAAATCCTAAAACATAGAGTTCACTTGAGTCACTAAGTAATTTCAAAATAGAAAAAAAAAAGCATCACCTAACAATAATAATATAAACATACTCATACTGCAATAAATACTCGTACATAGCACAGGTCACTGATCCAAGGGCAAACTAGTCTTTTCCACCTCCATACCCTCATCTCCATTTCCCTCTCCTCCCTCATTCACACCCCCAGCCTCTCCATTTCCCTCTGCTCCCTTATTCGCGGCCCCAACCTCTCCATTTCCCTCAATCACCCCCCCAACCTGTCCATTTCGCTCTCCTCCTTCATCAACAACCCCGATCTCGTCTACCTCCATACCCTCATCTCCATTTCCCTCATTCACACCCCCAACCCCTCTCTCCTTACTCGGAATCTCAGCATCAATAAGCTTCACCTTCCTCTCCATTTCCTCTAAGCGGGCCCCGTAACCTTCAAACCTCTCCATCCACTCCCTCTCAAAATCCCCAACCAATCTGCTCGCCAGCTCCCTCATCTCAATTTCCCTCTCCCCTGTAATCCTCTCCAGTTCCTTCCTACTAACCATCAACCCGCCCCCGTTGGGCACATCCACATAATACGGCTTTTCGTCCGGATCCGGAAACTTCCTCCTATACTCCGAAAATAAAGCCCTGTTTTTCTTCAAAGCCTTCTTGTACCCTGCTATCACCTGAGCCATAACATTCATTTCATGCTCAAACCGGCATAAATTGGACCGGTACCTATGTTGGTCTTCCAGTCGCGCATTCTCCAGTTGCTGAATCATTTGGTCCTTCTGTTGAATCAGACCAGACGCGTACTGCAGCTCCATTTGAGCATTCATTAAGGCTTGATCTTTCTCAATGTAATGCATTTTAGCTTTCTCTATTTCTGCAAAAAAACCAGACTGCCCTTGATTACCATGGTTATTACTATAACTGCAATTTCCATCATCATTCCTTATTCTCTTAGCATGCAAGTGGGCTCCTTCATCATCATTATCATCATCATCGTCATCGTCATCATCTTCATTAATCTCGCTTAAAGGTCTCTTACCATTATTCCCGAAATAAAATGAGCCAGCATTATTATGTGTATGATTTTCTCTGCTAATAGACAAGAAGTTTCCTGAATCCAGGTTGTGGATATTGATATGAGGATCCAATCCATTATCAAACTGATTCATATTATTAACATTGTTCACATTTTCCATTGCTTGAAGTAAGTCAGTTGAGGAATTCAGTCTCTCAAAAGAGTGCATGATATGGTCCTCTTCTCCTTCTTCCTTGAAATCTTCCTCTCTAATGCCCATAACAGGTTTCGGATCCAAATTCTCAAACTCCAATAGCCCAAGCCCGCTAGACCCGCATGCCCTCAGACCCGTTTGATTTTTCTCTTGTATTAGCCCCCAATTAACCTCATCACCCTCTTTGCCAAATCCTTCGTTTTCAATCACCGGATCAGATCCTAAACCTAAATTCAGCCCAGTTTCAGTCTGACCCGTTTCATTCTGACCAGGGTCCATTAACTCCTCTATGTTTTTAGTTTCCTCTACACACTCTTCCTCTTCATGTTCCTCTTCTTCACCTTTATGTGCTTCATCCTCTTGTTTTTCCTCCTCCATTGTTGGATCTGCAGAATTGTCAGCTCCAGCCTCAGGTACAAGTTCCGGCTCAGCTGGTACGGGTTCAAGCAATTTACATTGTTGGTACCGGATCAGTTGCTGGAGATGAGAGGCGTAATAACAAACGCCTGTTTTGAACACTTCTTGTAATTCTTTTTCCACAAATCCCCAAATTAAACCAGCCCAATCTACCTTATTTGCCTGCCCCTCTTTCACTAATTGAGTAGCTGAGAGGACTTCTTGAGGTAAAATACAAGCATCATCATCTTCTTGTAAGTGAAAAAGCAGGTAACTTGAGATGAATTCTGACAAAACCAATCCTGCCTCTTCTGAATCAAAGCTTTCTTCATTCAGCTCTTCACTTGATTTCTTTTTAACCGGGAGACACAAAGCTCTAGCCAGATCAGCCCGACTGACCAGAATTCTCACCCCGTTTACCATACTTTTGCGGCCATTCGGGTCATAAAATGCGAATAATTGCATGAGCAGATCAGCATTAATGGTCTTCTCCAGGTTTAGCTGTGCAAAATCCCAGAGTCCCAGAACACGAAACAGTGATTCGTGCCTGGAAAGAGTAAAGGGGAGAGTGAAAGGTACAAGCCTTAGGGTTTTCGCTTTTAGAAGAGATAGCTTTTGTTCACCCATGGCGAGGTACTTCTCCGAAGCGGCTCTGAATTTCTTGCTCCGCTTGCTGTTAGCGGGTTTGCGACTTGTTGGGGTGGGATCCGATGATGCCACCTCCGGAACTGCCACGTCCATCGGCGTCGGATCGCGTTCGGTTTCCATCTGAAGCTCGACTTCCGATTCGTGTTGAGCAATTGAAATCGGTTCAGGTTCGGATGGAGATTGGGGAATCGGAGATAGAGACATGGTGAATTCCTTTTTCCGACTAGAGGCTTTGCAAGGTTTCTTCTTCTTGGGCATGGGAAGGAACGAACGAGATTCGGACAGAGTTAGGGTTAGGTCTTTTAGACATTCTATTTATTTTATTTTTTTTCGAAACTGCGGCTTTTCGCGTCGGTTTTGTTGAGTGGAGGTGATAATCACAGAGACAAATTTACTAATGACAATTGACGAGAGATAGTCACCAATTTTTGAAGGCAAATTTGCAAAAAAAGCCCCTGCATTATGACTAAATTGCAAAACAATCCCTGTATTATTGCAAATTGCAAAAAAAAACCTGCATTATTGCTAAAATTACAAAAAAGACCCCATCGTTATGTTGGCGTTAATATCGTTAGTTTCAGTTGTTTAATCATTTCAAATTATTTTTTAAACACTAATTAACGTTCTTTTTAGAGAATTTTTTTCTTATTATTAAGAAAAATGTTTTTTTGAAGAAATGTTTTATATAAGAAGCATATATTTTAACAAATTGTTTTACTGAAAAATAATGTTTATTTTTTAGAAATATTTTTTAAGAATATTTTTTTTAAAAATATGTTTTAATAAATTTTTTTAAATACTAAAAAATGTATTTCTAAAAAAATAATCTTTTTAAAAATATTTAAAAAAAATACTTTTCATATCTAAAAAAATTCTCAAATAAAAATTTTCTGAAACAAATTTGAAAAAAAATTTCTATAAAAACTTCGAGCTTTTTTTTGTAAAATATATTTTTCAATAATTATTTTATGAAAATATTTTTCGAAAAATATTCTTAAGAATTGTTTTAAAATTTTTTTTTGTAAGAAATTATTTTTCCGAAACAAAAATGTTAATTATTATTTAAAAAATATTTTTTGAAGTGACTAAAGAACTGAAACAACGGTGTTAGCTTCAATCTAACCGTAGGGGGCTTTTTGCAATTTACCAATAATGGAGGGGCTTTTTACAAATCAAAATAAGATGAATTGTTGATGCATATGTGTCGTATGTGGATGTCTTGCTATATTTGGGTGCTTTTAGCAAAAATAGATCTTAGTGGTCCCATAAATTCTCCATGCCGCATTTAGATAACTTGTAAGGGAGTTGGTCAGATCGCTAACATAGGTTTTGCCAAATTTTACACCTATTCGAGCTGCTAAACCAGTTTTTGTCCTCTGACGCATGTTTTCGTGCACAGATTTGACCTCATTTGTCCGATTTTAGCGAATTTGGTCATTCCGGAATCGTCTCGAGATCTTGTTTTTCATGGATAGCCGATTTTGAAGATTTGATATTTTCCTGGCCATCAAATTTGAAGATTACAAACTTCACTCGCTAAATTTCGGCGCACTAAAGATTATTTTTGCTCAGCATGGCTTCATATTAAGTGCATTTTTTTCTCTGGCATAATAATGATATGACCAATATTAATGTCAGATAATACGTTCTCGTAGAAAAGAAAAACAAAATAATAATGTCAACAAATCCAGTCTTGTAAAGTAATCGGGGCCAAGCCATACATCACGTAACTAAAATACATCGTTATTGGTGAATCTCAGACGTATTGTTGATGCATATGTGATGTAAGTGGTTGTCGTGCTATATTTTGGAGCATTTACCAAAGATAGATCTTAGTGGTCCCATAAATTCTCCATGACATATTTTCCTGGCCATCAAATTTGAAGATTACAAACTTTACTCGCTAAATTTCGGCAAACTAAAGATTATCTTCTCGCAGCAAGACTTCGTATTAAGTACATTTTTTTTTGGCACAATAATAATAAGACCAATATTAATGTCAGAGAATACGTTCTCATAGAAAATAAAAACAAAATAATAATGTCAACAAATCCCATCTTGTAATGTAATCGGAGCCATGCCATACATAACGTAATTAAAATACATCGTTATTGGTGAATCAAAGACGTATTGTTGATGCATATGTGTTGTAAGTGGATGTCTTGCCATATTTAGGTGCTTTTAGCAAAAATAGACCTTAGTGGTCCCATAAGTTCACGGTGACACATTTAGATAATTTGTAAGGGAGTTGGTTAGATCGCCAACGTAGGTTTTGCGAAATTTTTCACCTATTCACGCTGCTAAACCAGTTTTTGTTTTCAAATGCATGTTTTTGTGCACAGATTTCACCTTTTTGTCTGATTTTAGCGAATTTCGTCATTCCGGAATCGTCTCGAGATCTAGTTTTTCATGGAGACCTGGTTTTGAAGAATTGATATTTTCCTAGCCATCAAATTTGAAGAATACAAACTTTACTCGCTAAATTTTGGGCAAACTAAAGATTATCTTCCCTCAACAAGACTTCGTATTAAGTACATTTTTTTCTCTGGCAAAATAATAATAAGACCAAAATTAATATCAGATAATATGTTCTCATAAAAAATATAAACAAAATAATAATGTCAACAAATCCCGTATTGTAACGTAATCGGAGCCATGCGATACATCACGTAATTAAAATACATCATTATGGGTGAATCTAAGACGTATTGTTGATGCATATGTGTTGTATGTGGATGTCTTGCTACATTTGGGTGCTTTTAGCAAAAATAGATCTTAGTGGTCCCATAAATTCTCCGTGACACGTTTAGATAATTTGTAAGGGAGTTGGTTAGATCGCCAACATAGGTTTTGCGAAATTTTTCACCTATTCACGCTGCTAAACCAGTTTTTGTTTTCAAATGCATGTTTTTGTGCACAGATTTCACCTTTTTGTCTGATTTTAGCGAATTTCGTCATTCCGGAATCGACTCGAGATCTAGTTTTTCATGGAGACCTGGTTTTGAAGAATTGATATTTTCTTGGCCATCAAATTTGAAGATTACAAACTTTACTCGCTAAATTTTGGGCAAACTAAAGATTATCTTCCCTCAACAAGACTTCGTATTAAGTACATTTTTTTCTCTGGCAAAATAATAATAAGACCAAAATTAATATCAGATAATATGTTCTCATAAAAAATATAAACAAAATAATAATGTCAACAAATCCCGTCTTGTAACGTAATCGGAGCCATGCCATACATCACGTAATTAAAATACATCTTTATGGGTGAATCTAAGACGTATTGTTGATGCATATGTGTTGTATGTGGATGTCTTGCTACATTTGGGTGCTTTTAGCAAAAATAGATCTTAGTGGTCCCATAAATTCTCCGTGACACGTTTAGATAATTTGTAAGGGAGTTGGTTAGATCGCCAACATAGGTTTTGCGAAATTTTTCACCTATTCACGCTGCTAAACCAGTTTTTGTTTTCAAATGCATGTTTTTGTGCACATATTTCACCTTGTTTGTCTGATTTTAGCGAATTTCGTCATTCCGGAATCGTCTCAAGATCTAGTTTTTCATTGAGACCTGGGTTTGAAGAATTGATATTTTCCTGGTCATCAAATTTGAAGATTACAAACTTTACTCGCTAAATTTCGGGAAACTAAAGATTATCTTCCATCAACAAGACTTCGTATTAA